>VZUA01030670.1:0-33823 GCA_013401035.1 Horornis vulcanius
ATAGTAGTTACAACGGCTTAAATATAATTTTATTGGGCACTATCCAAATGCTTTTGCTTTACAGACAACAAAAAAATCCTATTGTATATTGTATAATCACATTTTAGTAAAAGTTACGTGTGACTCTTGTACTTACAAGCTCATTTACTCTTACCAGCATCATCAATTATAATTATGTTAAACATTTTCACAATGACACAATGTAGTTGATTATTAATTCTAACCTTGCATCCTTCCTCTAAGTACTTCATACTCTGTAGGTCAAATTCAACACCCAAATCTCCTAAACCCTGTATGAGATTCAAATCCTCAGCTAGAGAGACCCCAGGAAGGCACCTGAGGGAAGCAGGGGTAGAGCATTGACCAGTCCTGGGTCATCATGGACACTGACAACAGGCAGTGACAATGGCTGGAATAACTGGCATTCTGCCAAAAAAANAGGTCAAATTCAACACCCAAATCTCCTAAACCCTGTATGAGATTCAAATCCTCAGCTAGAGAGACCCCAGGAAGGCACCTGAGGGAAGCAGGGGTAGAGCATTGACCAGTCCTGGGTCATCATGGACACTGACAACAGGCGGTGACAATGGCTGGAATAACTGGCATTCTGCCAAAAAAAGTGTTCTCTCTTTTTGGAAAGTACTCTTTCCTTACCCTGTAAGATTTTTAAAAATTAATACCTTTGGTTGGGTTTTGATCTGTTGTTGTTGCTGGGTTGTTTTTTTCTGAGCAAGAAGAACCTGGCTTCCCTTGCTTTAATTTCACCATCTTTGAACTTCAGGAAACACATAATCACTGTGAAATAGGTTGACTAAGAAGAGTTTTTCATGTTCTGTTATTACAAGGAATAAATTCTCTTGTATTAAGTAGCAGTGCCCTCACTGTGAAAGGAAAACGATGTGATAAAAAGATCAGGCAGTCTGTCTTAGATAGGTGAAGGAAATAACTTTCCAAGATTTGAACTCTGATTTCCTGTGGACCTAAAAATGTCCTTCTTGCAGGAGACAGCCTGTACCACTGATAAACCATATGGTCAAAGACATTTGCTCCTCCTCACATCTACAAGCAGACAATTTTATAGGCCCAGCCCAGTCTTAGAAATGGAAGAAATGCACTCGTTCAAGACTAAGCACTCCTGGAAGATAAATGCAAAGGAAGAGTAGTGGCTGGTGCAGCTCCAGTGTGCAACCAAACACACGAAGGTCAAGGAGGTTCTTTTGTTCTGCTGGCAAACAAAAGGGAGACAACCTGCATGATTTATAATTTGGGAATATTTCCCAAAGGCCAGGGCAATTTAATTTCCTTGGACTTCTGACAGCAAGGTTTGCAAGGCTTGAGCATAGTGCAGCTTTGCTGTGGGCCAAGAAAGGGTTTAGTTCCAACTCTACTAAACTACAACTCTACTACAACTCTACTAGAAGTGCATTAAATTACTACTGAATGAACAGAAGTGGTCAGCAAATAATTCAGACTGATTCATTTCAGTGGCAAAACTACTAAAATAGGGGGACATCTCAGGGTGATGACAAGTTCTAGTCAATCCCATTTTTAATTAACACTTAAGGCCATCATTCCAGTTCTGTGTAGATCCTAAACAAGACACTAGATATTATCCTAATAGTAGCCCATGGACTGACCTTCTGCCTGTTTTCATGTATCTTGTCTAATTTTAGCCTCTACTTTTGCCAAAACCGGGAATGAAAGCCACCTCTACCCAAGCCAGTGAGGTGCCCCTTAGCATCTATTCCATCCCATCTATTCCACGCAGCTTAGCACTGACAGGAGAACACCACAGGAATTAAAGCCAAATTCTAGTGTCTGATAATCTGCAGCATGGTTCAGCAGGCAGACTTCGTATGACAAGTCCTGTGGTACAAGCCTGCGTTTATGCTTGTGATGTTCTTCAAGTAAAAAAATAATACACAGAAATCTCTTGTAGAGAAAAAATAATATTCAGATCTAATGTGCTCAGTCCTAAACAAATTACTTCTGTGAATGCCTCTATCAGGATTTTTAACTTGAAAGTCCTTTAGAACTTCCTGTCGTTAGGTTCAGCTGCTCACTGCTGCAGGCACATATTTGATGAAATCTCATATCCAAAAGTTACAGAAATTGCACCCTACTTTTCTATAATTACCCTTTTAAAAAAATAGCTTAGGTACCCCTCACAATTCTTTACATTCTCACTTTGGCAACTCTAATTCAGCTTTCACATATTCAAAAGTAAACCAGAAATTGCTGACTTTGCTCAGAGATAAGTTACTGTTCATCCCCTTAAAATTTGCATCCTGGAGCACCCTGTCACCTTACTAGACTGTTGTGTCTTCATTCTCCATGCATACAATGTACACTTTTCTAAAATTTATTGACTGGGATGTGAATGAAAGGATCATGTTTATTTTGCCTGATCCACTGAGGAAAGGCTGATAACTGAAGATGGGACATATATGGCACATCCTCTAGAAACCCTCTTCCCAGCCTGGTACAAATCCCTGGACTTCCAGCCAGGGTGGAGCTCAAGTAGCCAATAGTCCTGTGTGACAGCTCAATGCATCAGAAGATTTCAGTAGTCATTTAAGAGACAGAATTAGGACCAGCTCTGTCTGTGCAAAATGGCAAGTTACTAAAAATGCCACAAACCACAAAGCAGATGTTAACAGAAATGAGGGCACATTAAAACCCATTAAATAGATAAGCTTTAACTAAGGCACGGGTTTGGACTGCTGGAGTGGCAGAGCATGCTCTGAAACTGCCAGAGAAATGCTACATCATGCAACATTTCCCCATGTGGCTGCAGAGGGGAAATGGGAGTGGAGAGGGGATTGGAAGCAGCAGTCACTACCAGCATAAATAAAAAGAAAATCTAATCAGAACAGCAAAAAATGATTCAGGAGAACAATTAGGAACCATCCTAAGAATGAACTATGAAACCACCAAAGCAAAATAATGCAGCAAACTACTGGGAAAGGAGGAAAACTCCACCCTGCCACAAAGGAAAGGAGTCAGTGCAGATTTTGGGTGAGCTGCAGAATGTCTTTTCCTGTGCAGCACACAAATGAGACCTGTCTCTGCTTCAGATCCCCGTCAAGGTTAGCCCCAGCCCAGGCTCCATAACTGTATCCAAGGTATTTGCCTGGCTGGACTAAGGCATCCTCTTTTTTTAAATAGAACACAGAACATCTAGCCTTTTTAATTCCTTTATCTTTATAATAATTTGATTTCTACATACATTGTTCCTTGATTTTTACAATGCCAACCTCAAACTTTGGAATTTTTGAAGTAGAACACTATCATGTATGATTTTATTTTTTGTAAATAACTTAATGCTATTTCTTGCTGAAAATGCTGAGCAAGCAGCTCTTAAAATAAGTTCTTCTAAACCCAGATTTTTTATGATATGAAACACCAATTGCAAAGGGATTGCTGACCTACCTGCCTTAATTTGAACCATACATGGTGCACGACTTAGGTATTTGTGTATTCATGTCACTCGTCTGTGAGATGTATTAGTCATACTGCCTTTGACCTATTTTTCATGAGCAGTGACTCCTCTTCTATTGAGCATCACGACTCTGCCAGCCCTGGGACTACAAGCCATGAATTGACGAAAATAATGCTGAGCCTCAGGGCTATTTATTTCCCTATTGAGGGAAGAGGGAGAGATAACACACCACAGTTTGCCCAGCTGGGGAATAATACAAGATCATGAATGATTAAAATCCACATGCTGTAAAACTCACCTTCGCTATCTCTCTGCTGATGCATTAAATTAAAATCAATAATAGGAGAAATGAAGTGATATTGCTCTGACAAAAAGAATGACAAAAATAGAATTACATGATATGGCAGGTGATTTCACACAATACAGACATAGGAAGTAAAGAGAGTCAATTTATTTGGGGAAGAGTAACAGATTAAAACTAAAAACAAAAGAATTGGGATTCTTAAAACCTCTCTGAAAAGGGAAATTCCCTCTCAGAAAAGCGGAGGGTTACAGCCGTTAATTTCCATTCTTTTAACAGGTATCGCCCCTTTTTACGTTACACAGCGTTTGCAGGAGGAAATGGTGCTTTGCATTAGCTCTGCACTGTTTCCCAGAGGGCTGCAAGCCTGATTTAAAGTGCAAGTCACAAGGATTTTTTATAATTGCAAATGAGAGCACATCATGGCACGCTCGCTTACCTCCACAACCGGCCCCATCAGCTTGCACGCTGCTTTGGGCTGGAGAAGGGGCTGTGTCCTTGGGTGCCGGCAGCTGGGGAGTTTCCTCCTGGGCTGGCAGAAACGCAGAGCACAGATCAGTTTCCAGGGCTTGCAGCTTCAACAAAGAATTCTGCAGACAAAAGCAGAACATTGGGCTGGGTAGAGAACAACGGGGATCAGCAATTGCTCTTCAACTCCCGGAGCCCATCGGCAGCGCCTGCAGAGGGGTGTTCCACTGCCAGCCCCGGGAGGATGGGGGAGAACAAACGCGCGCGGTTCCACGAGTTTCCTGACTCCTGCTTATTTGAGTCCCAATTTACATGGATTATTCACGGCACGTGGGAAAGATGACTTTGTCAGCCAAAGACGATTTATTCCAGGAAGACAAACTGAGATGGTGTCCCTCTTCTTGGGCTTGAAGCAATACATTAAGGAGGTATTTCATTCATTGGGCTGACATCACGATCTGATGACATTACGTCCCTCCCCATTTACCATTCATAAAAAATCAAATCTCCCTCTCCAGCCTGTGAGTGCAGTACACAGCAGTGAACAAAGAGTTACTGAGAACACGTTCACTCATGGGATTCTTAGGAGAGAGATTTTTTTAATTGGCTATTTTAGAGATACTTCATTACGTAGACATGGCTTTTATGTGGGCTGCTGCCGGTTGTACAGGGCAGCAGATCATTTGTGATCCGCTGCAAAGGCAAAATCAACACATCTTTTTCACTGGCTGCAGGCAAATCAGTGACAGGGACAGTTGTCTGCCACATCACTTCCAGCCTCTGTGCCACGCGTGGTCCAGCTCTGATTTGAATTTTTTAATGCTGCATGCAGTACTGAGCTGCACGATCTGACACAAGCATCTCGCTGTGATGGAAATGCTGTGAAAGCCCCAATCACAATCTGACTGGGCAAAATGAGTCACTCCCCACGCATTCAGCTCCCCCATCTCGAGGGAAATACAGCATAAAACAAAACCACACGAGGCTGTCCTAATAACCACACAGCTGGCACACACAGAATGTACGTATAACATTAAGTCATTCAAGTGATGTATATTTATGAAGGGCATTTTCTGAAGAAAATAATCTAAGTTGCAAAGAAAAAAATCCTCAAATTTATACCCTGAAAACTCTTTTCTCGCTCTGTCAAATACCCAAAACCAATTCATTGATTCATTTAACGAAAAATGCATTGATTTATTGGCTTGGTTTCCTTTGTGTGACAATACATCACCTACATAATGAGTAGTTTAATACATCTTTCCATTATTTTTGTTGTAAGGCACCAGTTTTGTGAAACCAAAGATAACTTTAAAAAAAAAGAAAGAAACTAGGTTGTCTGAGAAGAGCAGGGAAGACTTTCTTCCTTTATCCCTTCATTTCTTTTATAGAATTCAGGAAAATTGTGGAAACCTTCTCACGCCTAAAGTTTTCAGGTGGCAGTGCATTTCCCTGTCAAGGGAAGGGTGCTGACTTGCATCATACTCATGGCACTGCTTGGGGAAATCCTCATTTCCCAGTGTCTCTCATCCCAACTAAACCCAAACGAAGTGGCTGTGGAATTATCACAGACAGGCAGAATTTTACAGTCATTAATGTCATCTAGCAAAAGATGACCAAACCAGTTACAAACCAGTGAGGACTCTGATCCCAGCCTAGACCTTACCAGGAGAACAACTGATGAAATTTAGGGAAAGCACGGATGACAGCCCATAAAAATGTGCCAATAAGGAAAGCATAAGTGAATGTCTGACAAAAGAACTTAACTTTCATTGGCTATTATTTCAGACATTTGACAGAAAAATCCCGTTTCAAGAAAATACATTCACTTTACACCATTATTCCTTATGACACATTATTATTTATGGGAAGTGCAGTGTAAAAGCATTCTCACAGGCTACATTTTTAAACATTGTACTTCAGCAATGCTTATGCTGTAATTCACCATCTGGTTTATATTCAGTTGCTCTAAATGATATTTTTCACCCATCTGGGGAAAGTGGGTGGATGGCAAATTTCCAGCCACTGCCAAAAAACTAAAAAAACCCAAACCATATAATAATAATAATAGAAATACCTTATCTATTTTTCTGAGTGTGCCCTTGACAGGGATTTGAGAAAAACACTAAGTAGCTTTGATTGTCTTGATGTTACCGGGGAGATGATGAATTTGGAGAGTACCACCAACCCCACCTTACTCCTAAAGCACAGCAGAGTGTTATGGCACTGCCACACTGTGCTGTCCAGGAGAAGTCACCACAGATTTACAGGGGATGTGGCTGGAGACACATCTTAGAGCCAAGGCCAAGCACAAGGGCAGCACATCTGCTCTGGGGGAGAAGCAGCCTGGGCACGTGCTGCTCACCACTCTCCCATGGCCAGCCCCGTCCCCAGGGCCTGCCTGGGCCACTGCTGCTCATGGCTGGTCAGAGGAAGTTGCCAAACATGTTAGAAGCCAGTGCAAACACTCAGACGCACAGAGGGATAAGTTAGGCCATGGCGGGCACCATCATCAATTTGAGACAACCCCTACATGGAAATCCAGTATAACAGAAGTAATTTAAGCTGTGGGATTGTATATCAGCTAAGATCTCAGTTCAAACACCAGATTTGGTGCTCATTCCAGCTTCACTCTGGTGCCTTGCATGAGTGCTTCTGATGCAGTAATTCCTGATCCATGCTAATGCAAAGGAAAGGACATCCTAATATCTCAAATGGATCCATAAATTGCCTTGAAAAAAATAACCATATTGTTTTCCCTTAAGAAGACTATCCTGAAAGTCTGAAAAAGAAGCAATTATAATTATCTTGGACAAACGTTTCTCATCTCTTCTTATGCCCTCTAAAAGCAACTGACAATTCTAAGATCTTGAGCTAAGCCAATTCCACTAGAGAAAAAGCATTGTACATTATTACAAATAATGGTAAAACGAAGATAATTATAGGAAGTTGGAGAAAGGAAGAGAAACGCGGTGGTCATTCTTACCCATTTGATAATGCTTTAAGAAAACACAGTCACTGAAGTGTCACAGCCTTGTCTGCTGGAGAGAGCACAGTACAAAAGGACTGCCAGTCCCAGAGGAAGCTCAGCCTCTAGTAGAGACACCTTCTCTACAACTAAGCCTGACCCACTGACCACCACTCCTTCCAACCAGTGACTACTGAAATGAAGAGGGGAGGCCTTGGGGCAAGGGATTACTGAAGATAACAGATAATCTCTTACATCTAGAGGTGAATGCCACACACTGTTAAATCCCTCTGGAGAGGGGAACACTGAAAGAGCAAATTCTCCCAGTTCCTCACCAAAATGCTGTGGCACTGAGAGGCAGTACCCTGACATGGCTTGGGGCCACGCCCTGCAGCATCAGAGCTGTGGGATGTGTTGGTCACCATGTCCAGGAGGCCACAGCCTGACAGGAGACAATGGGACAAATGAGAGCCCCTGCCCTTGGAAAGAATTTCTTTTCCTGATAAAGTGTTACTGTTATCAGCATCCTTTGTTTCATTCTCAGGGACAGTCAAAGGTTTGATAAGTTTAAGAACTGAGGGAGAGGGAAAGGACCCAGGTGTGCCCCAGCCATGAGCTCTGTCCAGTCTCAGTCAGGAGGCTACAGCAGGGATGAGGAGCAAAGCCCAGGCTTGGTGCTTTCTGCATAAACTGACCCACACACGGTGTTCCTGGATGAAAAGGATGCCAGCACCCTGTGCCTCCCAGACTGGAAGGCAGCTATTCTATTATATCCAGTTTATTGATGGATTTACTGGATTTATGAAATCAGCTGAGACAGAGAAGGAGAATAATCCAAGTTTTCAGCATTTAATAGCCTTTGAAGTGACTCATATTGGAAAGAAACTGAGCAAATTTCAACCTGTTCAGTTTTCTCACTCTAAGGAAATTAATGCTTTTATATGTCACATTGGAACAGTGTTTTAATCTGAGAATTCAGGTTCAAGTAGGATAGGCACTTTTTATATGAACATAAATAAATCTCTGCAGTATCTGTTAAGGCAATATTTGTGCTTTGAGGCATATGACATTTTCAATTCAGAACTTCCTTTATGGGGAACAAACAAGCAACAAAAAGATAGAACAAGATATGCCCTGGGTCTGCATAGCAGTGAAGAGAGACACCATTTTCTCTACCCCAGAAAGAGAATTTATTTTCTTATGGCACAAGTCCAGGTTTGCAATAGACCTGAGACACAAAAAAATCTAAGATTCTGAAACAGAGAGCACCAGGTTGTAACCCTTGCTCATTCCTCATCGGTTATTAGCAATTTATTTTAATTTCTAACCTAATCATTGGTTTCAATATTTTACACTAATTTATTTATTAAAATATGTTTTCTTATCCATTAAGGAATTCTTTGCAAGGATTTTAAATGGACGCTTTCAAGCAGAAGCTTCAGTGAATATTTGCACTGGGGCTTCTCAAAAGAAACAATAACTTCATGGTTTCTCCCAGGGCCTGAGGTGGCTCAGCAGAGGCTGAGTGTACTCCCTTGTATTGGTCACTGAATGTGCTCTGCTTGTCAGCACTGAGATTTTCTACAGTGAGCTGCACAGCAGTGACACAAAATGCAGAGGAAACAATTCACTGCAAGGAGAGGATTAGGTCTGAATTCCTTTAAAAGGACGCATTGTGGTCTTCCCCTAATGAAAGTCAGGCATCTATTAACAGACATAGATGTTCCCTGACTCATTATGGAAGCAAAGCTTTCTTTTCCAGAGTTTTCAGGAATGGGTTTCTCTTCACCCAGCTCTCTTCTCACACTGCTTCTGTTGTGTTGTCTTGGCCTGCAGTAAGAAACACAGCTGCTCCCAGTGTGAGCCCCGTGTCCTGCACTGTCCCTGCAGCGTGAGGGGACTCTGTGCTGGGGTGCAGCTTTATAGGGTTTCCCACTTCCTATAACTGCAAAGCTTGGCTTTACCCCTCTTCCCTCCCAGGATATTGCTGGCTGTGAGGACCTCACCCAGGCTCATCCATTGTTCCACATGATCACACAAACAGCTTTTGTGTGCTTCACTCACACTGTGCTCCTGGCATAATCCCTGTGAAAGCAGCTTGTTTCAAGTGTCACTGGTGTTATTTGGCTTTCCTTGCTTCCCCTCTTCAGCTCCTTCCATCTTACAACCGGAGCACCTTTTAGACTCCCTTGTACTGTTCATTGTTTATTTATGCAGGATGTAGCAACCTGGAGAACTCCTTATTTTTAAACAAAACATATTTAACAGATGAACCATTTTGAGCTGTAACACGAGGAAAAAATCAAACGTTCTTGAAAGACGTCACCTCACTCAGTCAATATTGAGTGTTTGACTCTTTCCTGAGCATGAACAAAGAGCAACCTAAAGTTGGCTTAAAAAGATTTTATAATCTCTTGCTTCTATCTTTTAAACTATTTTAGCAGTCTCATATAACACTTTTAAGATCTTCTTCAAAAACATGACTACAATGATTCATTAAAAAGCTAACCTAGGATTATTATGCAATTACTTTATTCCAAGACCTTAAAATTAACAAAAAACCCAAAACATCTATTCAAAATTTATAACATTGCATTTCAACTTTTGGTTATGCTTACCTCATTGAAGTTGTTTAATTGATCAGTTGCTTCTTTTGGTGAAATGCTTGTGCTCTGATCTGTTCTACAAAACAAAATTTAAAAAGCCAATTAATAGATTGCCTATCTGTGCAGCAAATATCTCAAGCTTTTCATGTCATATGCATATATAATTAATAAATTAAAGAATAAATTTATTTTATTTTAAAAATTAGCATTTCTATGAAAATAACATCTCTAAATTTTAACCCATTCAAAACAACAGTGATTTTACTGGAATTCTAAATAATACATCGAAACCCTTAATGAAGTCCTGGAAACTATGACATTAATATCCGGGGTCACTCTGTTGTCAAAAAATTCTACAGATGTATGATCTGTGTCTTGGTGATCTAACAAGGTTAAAGCCAAGATAAAGCTCATATATATCCTTAAATATAAGCACAATTTGTCCCACATTCTTTAGATCAGGAACAAGAGTTTTCCCATATCACAGCCATAAAGATAAAAATCTTTCCATATTTAAATTTGATGGCATTTTAGGCTCCCAATCTTCTGCTTTTGCAAATTTCAGAAAGGCCCTGGGTGCCTGGAAATCCTGTAAGAGACGTGCACATTTTCTAGTGAGTGTAACTGCTGCCATCAGAGATGTCCACACCTTTGGTTTTCTCTCAGTCTGTTGCTGCTTCTCCACATGGGAAGAGGAAAGGAAGGCCCTGGACTAGTGAGGGGCAAATCTCTTCCCCTGACTGTGGCCACTGAGGAGCTGTGCCCCGTCCAGGCAGACGTGGCCCACACAGCTCCGGCTGTGTCAGGGTTAGGTACTGATTCACCACACCAAGGAACAAACTGAAGCCTGGAAACAGCTTCCCACAGACTGGGCAAGCAACCCCAACAGCCCCCCACCACCACTGTGTCCATCCCCAAAACAAGCTGAGGCTTTCCACACCTGATTTCAGAGCCTGACACAGGTGTACCATGAGCTGACTCTCCACTCAAGGGAAGCAAGAAAACTGCAGCTGTCTCAGAGAATGAGATCTGTCAGTGCTGAAAAGGTGGTGATGTCTGCTGGCCCCTGGAGACCCCCTCAGAGATGTGATCAAACCCTACACACAATCCAGATTCCCCTGCACAAAATAATTCATATTTTTCTGGGCTCAGAGTCATCCCAGTAAAAAGAAACAGGTGTAAAAGCCTCTAGAGACCTCAAAACCAAAACAGAGAGATGCAGAGGTGTTTGTTGTAGTTCTTCCTGGATTTGTGAGGCATTTAAAGACTGAAATGATGGCTATGCCACTTCTCTTACCAAACAAGACACATTAGATAGCTACACCAGAGTGAACAATCACTTGGCTCCTAACAGGATCCAAGATGTGCAATTCCCATAGGAACAGAAATGAGTCATGAGAACAGCAAAAGGACGGACTAATTTAATAGGAATGAGTGAAATATTTGCAGTTTGGTTTAATAATACGTAAGGAGGCAGCTGCAAGGCTACAAACAGCTGAAGAACTAATTCACTAATGAAGAAAAAATATTTAGGGTGATTAATTGCATTGAACTAGAGCTAGACATGAAGGAAAGGATGAAAACAGCACGTGTCAGATTTGTGCACTTCTGGTATTCATTTGGATGGCTCCTTTCAGGGTGCATAACAGAGCAAAAGGGAACTTTCCTTAATAAAATAAAAACAAATTTTTTTTAAAGAAAGACAAAAGCAAACAGTAAATGCTAGCAGCACTTTGTACAGAAACTGTGGAAGGTTTTACATCATTCACAGCTGTATCACTCACAAGTCTTGCACTCTGGAGAGTAAAAAGTTTACAGCAGCCATGAAGTATCACCTCTCTAGCAAGGCTTTCAGTATTTAGGTTTGCAGAGCAAATGGTTGATGTTCTTGCCAGCTGTTTTAGGATGCCTTTAATCTTTCATTTTACACTAGAAATACTAGAGTAAGAAGCTCTTATTTATGCATTCTTTGGATTCTGCAGATACTGAAATCATTAAGGTGAGTAACCATTTTTGTGTGACAAGCATTTTCAGTCTCATGTGCTGAGCTGATCTCACCCTACACAGAGATTTTTGGGGTGTGCTTTTTCATTTTCACCAAGATTTATTGCTCTGCTAGGCAAATGCAGGTTTTCTGATTGTCACCAGGCAACACAGGGCTTACAAATTAATAACTACGGCTTGGATCCTATTCTCATTAAAAGTCAATCACAAAATATCCATTAACTTCAAAAGCAGCAGGAACAAGCCCTAATTTTCCATCTGTGCTGAGTACATTAAAATTATTTCAGGTCTTAGCTGAAATTTTGAATAATTGCAGGCACCCTTATTTTGTATAATTTACATCCTGTAAAATAATGAAATTAAATTCTCTCTTTGGCAACCACTCATATATATGTCTCTCACCCTCCTTTATAGATTCCGGCTTTGGCAGAATTATCCTTTTCTCCATGACAGAGATGGCAAAGATGCAATAAGTAACATGAACATTTGAGGCTTGTGGATATAACAAAAAAAAAAAACAAAAAACAAAACAAAACAAAACAAAAAAATCTAAATTCTAATTATCATAACAGAGATCCTACCAGACTTCAAGGGGGAGATAAATTTGCATGAGTGCTGTGCATTTTAAAAAACAAACCAGAACACGTGACTTTTTGAATTATGCACAACTTCACTTTTAAACCTGCATAAAATTCAAATAAAACCACATAATTTTAAATCTGGGGAAAATGTTTGAAGATAACCTTAGCAAATCCCCACCACATTTCCTCTGTGAAACCCAGAAAGGAGCATTTCATTTTGTAACTTGCAAATCTCACTCCAGTCCAACTCTGATCACACAAACCCCATCCCCAGGGCTATTTATGTGTTTATGCACCACAGTGCCACACATGCACGGGGTCTTGGCATTGGTGATGCCAGGGAAAGTCCTGCCCATCAACCTCACAGTGTTGTGTGGGATGAAGCTCCTTTTCCAGGTCACCTGCAGTCTATCCTGCCCCAGTACTTCTCCCCTGTGTCCAGCCCAGGAGCCAGTTCCACCCTTCCCACCGTGAGGGTGACCTGGAAGGTTAACAGCTCATAACTGGAGGTCTCAATTTCCTGTCAGGGGACTGATTCAGCCTCTCCAGAGTTACAGCAGACAAGCTCACAGAAAGGCAGCACATGCCACCAGCACATCTCAGCACCCAGAAAACAGAAGGTCCTTTCTGAGACCTTCCCAAACAGCAAAAACGTTTTCAAATCCAAACACCTCCACACGGGGCTGCAGGTGGATGCTTCAAAAGCACACCTATGGCTGCTTAGAGAGCAAAGCAGAACTGCAACAGGCTTTGGGGGAACACGAAGTGCACACCTGCAACAAAAGATCAGTCCACCTTGGAGGGCCCAAGGGTGCTCCCTGGGCAGTCCCTGAGGCTGGAATAGGAAGTCAGAGAGAGAGCCAGTGCAGCAGTGCCTGTCTCGTTGGTCCCAGCCCTCCTGCAACCCAGCCAAGCATTTGTTATTCTTACTACGAGCAGTTCGAGCAGCTCTCCTGCTCAGGAGGCACAGTCTTTACTGGGGCTGCAGCAAGAGCTGTTCTTCTTCCTCTATCCTCTCCCCACCCCCCTTTTGTTTTTTTATTTTTCTTTAATTGCATTGCAGCCCAAAAGCTTGCTCAGAGACTTTTCCATGCCTTGGTACAAGAGGTATCACTGGAACCATAAACAGCAGTATTTTAACACCAACACCTCTGAAGAAATTGTTCTTAGGAACTGGTCAATCATTTCCCAACTTTTTCCCTGCTCACCTGGCTGCCTGTGCAGGTGAATTAATGCAGCCTCTCAGGCTCTGCCTCAGCCATGCATGTCTGCACAGGGACATCAGCATTTCTGCAGCTTCCCTGCTGGCTCCCACTCATCCCTGAGTTGTAGCTGTTCAGCAGAAAGCCTGGAAACCGCAAGGTTCTCACCTGAACTGCACTCCCAAAATATATTTGCTTTGCAAACTTAAATACTGGAAGCCTTGCTAGAGCCTGGCCTCCCCTCAGGGGAGCACAGACAGCTCAGGAGGCTCTGGCTGACCCCAAGACCCAGGGCAGCCCAGGGCTGCCAGCATTTCCACTTCTGCAGAACAATCATAGGTGTGACAGCAAACACCTCTGCCAAAAATAGAGTTACAGAATGGCAGAATATGGACCAGCCCTGGGACCAGAGAAGTCCTGTTAAATGAAACCACTTCACTCCCAATTTATTTGGGGAATGGTGAAGAGGGGCAACTTTCAGGAATGTTTCTTTGGCAGAAAACTTCACTCCAAACTGTAGTTCTGAATTCCACGCTGACTTGACATGCAGCCTTTGCTGAAGCATTGACCTTCCCACTGCCCAGAGGTGCTTTGTTTCAGCTCTTCTCTCTGTAGCAGGCATCTGAGGAGAGCACCAGGCTCTGCTCAGGTGACTGCACACAGCCTGCAGCCCACTCCAGTTTTCCTGATTGCCTTTGAGAAGGCAATTGGCAGGAGCAGCTGTTTGTAATCATGTGTATTGTTCCATACTGTCTTTTCTAGTCTCTGTTAAAAAAAAAAAAAAAAAAAAAGGCAATTCCTTTACTTGTTCCCAGGAGCTGCTTATAACTTTTATCTACCTTCAATCAAAGTGCAGATTATATTGCACTCCTATCCAAAGCCAGCCACACACAATGACCAGAGCAGTATCCAGGGTAATCACTGAAGTGATTAGAAATTAGAATAGTATTAGAAATCCATGTTCTGAGAAAAAGTCTAAAGGTTTCCTTCCATGCAGATGGTGTTTCATCTATTGATGCTGATGTTTATAGATCATACATGATAAACACCACTTGAGACTGAAATCCTTGCTTCACAGGTCAGGTACAGCTTAGCCGAAAACAAGGCACTATTCCCTTATCCTTCTGGCTGCAAATCTCTTCAAATCCACTCTTCCATTTCCCTCAAATCCCACAAAACCTTTCCTTTATTGTTAAAGTGATCACCATAAAATGTAAGTACCCCCTCAAAGAAACAATACACACTTCTAAGTCATAATTCTCTGGATTGTTACATGGCCTGGTTTGTTCTGTCACACATCTGCTTATGAGCATCCCTTGTTAGGATATCCTAAACTTAGATTTTTCTGCTTAACTGGAGCTGTACTGAAAAGTTTTTAACATTTCAGCAGTCTTTAATCCATATTTAGACAAGTTAAAACGATCTCTTTCTTAGCTGCCTCACACTCACTAGAACAGATTGCTTAAAAATCTCTGTGGAGTTCAGAGGTATTTAGACCATTAGTCCCCAATGAGAGTAATGGCAGAGCTATAGTCCCCTGCAGTAATTAAGTTAAAGCAGAACAGGATGCACTAGAATCAACCTTGATCCTTCATTTGAGACAGAAATAAATCCTTCTTCTCCTGTCCTCCCCCTACACATCTGATATACGGAGAGAGGTGTATAGGGACACCTCTGCAGCAGTGTGTCCCTTTCCTGTCCTCTCTCTCCTCTCCTCTCTTTTTTTTTTCTTTCTTTTCACTTCTTTCCTCTTCCCCTCCTCTACTCTTTGTTTAAATAAAAAGTTAAATGTAAAATCACCTACCTTTTTTTTTTTTTCCGTAATGTAATCAAACCAAAAGCTGGTCAGAATTTGATCACTGCATTTTCACAGTACTTAGAATGGTAGATCCAGGCACCATTACCTAACAGATTTAGCCCTTGTGGATAGCAGGCTAAGGAGCTACCATGGTGTTAAACAAGAATAAATAACATAGTGAAAAATGGTTTATTAAGCAGACTAAAAAGGCCAAACTGTCTAAGTGGGCAGGGGAACTTTGCTGTGGTTGCTGTTTTATTCATGCACACTCCACTCTGGTTCCTATCTCTAAACTCCCTGTGCTTGCATCACATCTTTTTCAAAATTAACCAGTTAGTTTGCTACTACCCATACACAAACATGCCACCAGCAGAGCACAGGGTAGGTCTGGCTCTCAGACACCACACCCAGTAAGCTCCTCTTTACAAGAAGTCCATGGGATTCTTTCCTTGCACAAGGAATTCCAGAAAAAGAGAAGACAGGCTTCCTAATTAGAAAGACTTCCTCTGTTTCTAATGCAGTGTTTCAATTGCACATACAGGCATTGGAAAGCAAAAGCACTTGGTTGTCCAAGCTAATTAAATGCTCTTTCATTCTGCTAAACCTTCCTTTGAGTGCACAAAGATCATTTACAAGGTTGCATCCCAAAAGCCTGGAGAAGGCATCGAGTTCATGTCACATAAAGCACCAAAGTGCCATTGGATGGCAGCTGTCACTGCTGTCCCACTCCTGACTGCAAACAAACCTGGAGCCAGTGAGCTCCAGCTGTCAACCAGCTGTGCCCTGAGCCACTGGGCACCCCTGGGATGGACTGCTGCTGCTTCAGAGCCTCCAAAGGGAGCCAGAGACTCTGACACAGAGCACCAAGGCTGTCATGCACATCAAGACAAAGAGCAGAGACATGGCTCACCTGAGAAAAACTCTGTGCACAGAAAAGCAGAGCAACCCAGCACCTGAACATGGGAAATTTGAAAAGCAGTGCCCCCAGATTTGGTAAGGACTAAATCTTACCCTTAGGACACACCTTCACTGGTCAGCTGGGTGATCTGAAACCCCATTTTTAGATGGCCATGATGGGTGAAAGTAGAAACTTTCCAATACTTGCCAGAGCAGAGTTTCCTCATCAGCAGCTGAGCTACCTGCCATCAGGACTCAGTTAATGCCAGCCCTGAACACACCTTACAGCCCTTACAGCCCCAGAACAAGCACCCAGTGTAAACTGTACATCAATGGATGCCCTTTCTATTATCAGGTGTGAAGGTTCCCATCCCCATGTCTCAGAGAATGCAGCTCTGAGACAAAGAGGCAATTCAGCACTCGGGGGAAAAGAAAAGAACCAGAGAAGCATTTGTGAAACTTGGCACAGAGGAACTGAAATTTCTAAGTTAAGGATGTTCTTTCTGCTTCAGATGTAAGGGGTTTAAAGAATGATGAAATTTGCATCTTATCTTTATCCCTTTTGCTTTTTCCAAACAGTCCTAGACATATAAATATAGAATACACTGCCAACAAGAGCCAGGAGTCTGAATATTTTATGCAGGAGGCAGCAAATGAATTAGCCTTTCCTCCAGTTAATCAGAAGAGAAACGTGCTGTGTTATCCCAAGTGTTACCTTGGTTGGAATCTCACGACTGCTTCCTGGCATTTCAAAGCCACGTTCTGTGCATAGTTATTAGCTGAGGATCCAGCCTTCCCCTGCCACTCTGAGAGGCTTGGCAATGCACACTCCAGCTCCTGCACCAAGAGAAAAAAAAGAAAAGCTGAATGCGCCCTGTCAGAACCAATCCAATCCTGGCTAAATATTTTGCTTCAGGAAAAAATAATGCTCCATGAGACTAGATGCTGGTTGAGGATCTCTGTTAATTTTTGGTATTAATCTGGAAACAACTGGAGAACACAGAAGATAAAAGGTTCTAAACAAAGTAGTGTGTTATTTCACTGGACAACAGTTTCTGAAACCAAAACAGACTGTAACTTCTCTGTTTATTACTTAAATATATAAGAGATACCAGCTTCAGAGCTAAGAGGTTCTATACAAAGAATTCATTTGAAATTATTTACTCACACATTAGTAAGATTTTATTACTTGGGTATCATGGAAAAAAAAAAGAAATCTGGCTGACAAAGGCAAGTGCAGTTCACTTAACCATTTTCCTCTTTCCCTTCCCTAGCATATGTGTAGCTTTATGAATAGAGTATTACTCTGGGGGGAGGGAAAGGCAGTGGGGGGAAAAGAAGTCACATCACCCAATCTGCTACACAGAAAATAAAAAAGGCAATTTAGTCCAAAAAACAGAGTAAAAGAACAGGAATGAGAAAAGTATCCATTTAACTCCAAGCTTTTGAAAACCAGTTGTAGGACTGTGAAAAGATGTGTTCACCACATCTCACTTTCTTTACCTATGAAATGGGCATTGCAATGAAATACATAAATGATGATCTTTGAAAATGTGATCATCAAAGTGGGACTTTTTTCCTACCTCTTTATTAGCTCTTGTAATCCAATATTTTAGTCAAATAGTTTAAAAAATTAAAATACAATGTGCTCTGCAAAAGAACTGAGCAGCCTTCCCTACTAAAGCAATGTGCCTGACTTTGCTCCAGTTTCAAGGCTTTGTTGGATGCATGGAAGTCAAAAAGATTGAACAGGACTCTTCAGATGGGAACTTGCAGGGTGGACAGAGCACAGCAATTCCAGGTGCTTTCTGCTGGATGAAGGGGAAAGCCAAGGACAACAGCACGTGCTGGGAACAAGCCCTTGCTTTCAGACTTGATGTTTGGGGACTTGGGTGGCTTTGGGTTGGCTCTGTATATTTTTTCCTTTTTTATGTCCTTGCTGCTGCTCAAAAATCACGTCATTGGTGTTAACAAGTATCACCAGGGAAACACCCTTGATGGAACCCCTGTTTCTAAAGAGCAGTGAAATTCTGATGTGTCATGGGCACCTACAGCAGAGCCCCGTCTTCTTCTGCATTTTTGTTTCTTTTTCACTAAAGAGGGTGACTTCTACAATGAAGTTGCATCATAATAAACATAAACAGAGTATATCCAGAAACTAAAGCAAAACTTGCAGACTGCCTGATGTGTTAATGTGTTTTTGCAGCTGATGTGTTGACATCAGCCCNTGAAGGGGAAAGCCAAGGACAAGAGCACGTGCTGGGAACAAGCCCTTGCTTTCAGACTTGATGTTTGGGGACTTGGGTGGCTTTGGGTTGGCTCTGTATATTTTTTCCTTTTTTATGTCCTTGCTGCTGCTCAAAAATCACGTCATTGGTGTTAACAAGTATCGCCAGGGAAACACCCTTGATGGAACCCCTGTTTCTAAAGAGCAGTGAAATTCTGATGTGTCATGGGCACCTACAGCAGAGCCCCGTCTTCTTCTGCATTTTTGTTTCTTTTTCACTAAAGAGGGTGACTTCTACAATGAAGTTGCATCATAATAAACATAAACAGAGTATATCCAGAAACTAAAGCAAAACTTGCAGACTGCCTGATGTGTTAATGTGTTTTTGCAGCTGATGTGTTGACATCAGCCCTGGCTTTATGACTACCATGCACTTAAAATCACAATTTTAATGTCAAATTATTGGAAGTTCTTTGATATTGAAACAATTTGCACACTTCATTTGTACTCAAAATACAAAACTTAACTCAGCAGTTTTCAGCATTCTCATCTCTAGGCACAGATTGCCAAGCCGCCGTTTCATTTTTATAGCCATTTACCTTGATAATAATACTTTTAAACTGAAATTTTACTGTCTCTACCTATTAGCTAGGAAGTTTGATGTCCTTTTATAAATATGCCCCAGTATCAATAGGGATTTTGAGGATGACTCTTTCAAGAATCCATACTCATGACTGTGCACCAAAGGTGAGTGACAGGAGAAAAGAATGGGCAAGGAAAGCAGACTTCGTATTTCTCACCATCTGTTCTCACCCTGACTCCCCGGAGTATCTTCTGGGCATATGCTTCCTCACCTTTGAAGTCAAATAAATCCTAATTAATTTGATTTCCTATAGATGAGTGTTGCAGAATTGCTAAGGAAGCTCATGGAACCATGGGAAAGATGAAGCCAAATAGCTGGAGGACAGCAGTGCAGTCACATTCCAGCAGCCTCCTCTCTTCCACACTGTTTGGAAAGTTACAGCTGCCCCCAGGGAAATAACTGCAGGTAACATGCAAAGTACAGCTTTAGCCTGGTGGCATTTTTGTCATCTGATAAGTGGCCAACTGAAGTAACCTGATGCTGCTCTTTTATTACACTTGGGGTTTTTAATCATCAGTGTAAATCTAATAACCTTTTCTTCATGAAGACCAAAGGCACATGACCACAGGGCTACACTTATGCCAAAAATATCAGAGGCACAGGAACCACACTTCAGCTGAGAGCCTTGTGAAGCTCAAAATCCTCAAGCTGGCCATCTTTCCTCTGCTTGATCACAGCTGTCTGTTCCCTCTCAGTGACCTTTCTACAATGGATTCTCACAACTAGAAAGGCACACAAAAATGGTTCCCATCCAAACAGACTTTAATCCTTCCAACACATGCAGCAAACTTATTCATCTCCCAATAGCCTTTACTAATTTTAAAGGGAAAATTGTGTGTAAAAGCAGCTCATGGATTATATAACATAAGAGTGAATAGCAAACAGTTCCTTGGCTTATCAGAGCAACATCTTTAACAGAGATTCTCTCACTGTTTTGGTGTCACTCTTTCTGATGCCACAGAGAAGTCAGGCTGGGGAAGTGAGGAGACTGCTAAAAAAGCATTCTGTCAATAATCTCAAGAAAACAAGGGTGAACAGTTTAATCATGATGTGCAGTGCAGCCTGCTTTTTTTTTTTTTTTCTTTCATAAATGCATGTGCTCAGAAAGTGCTGTTTGTCAGCTGCTTGGGAGAACATCCTTCATCCCACCCAGTGGCTTGGTGGCAAGGGGTTTCACTGAGGAAGGTTCATGCACTTACAGTGTTTCATCACTTCTGTCTCTCTTTCCTAATTCAAGCCCTTGAGTCATGTGAAAATTATCTGCCTGGCACCATTTTTCCTTCCAGATGCTGCATACTTAAGTTGCACTGGTATTTCATGGCAGTCTAATTCTATACTCCAAAAGTTTCCCATGGAGGAATTTCACCATTTCCAGTTAACCCCTTGGGACCATGTAAAATGCCACAGGCAGCAAATCTGTGCTGTGTTGGCTTTTGTTGGGTGAGAGGCACAGGCAGGACATATACAAAGGCTGAAAAAGCAACAGATGACCTATGAGACAGACCTTGCCCCATTTACTGCTTCCTCATGTCTATTCTTCCTCATCTGCCTCCACTTGCTCTTCACAGGGCAGAATTCCCATCATTTTTTCTGTTCAGCTGATAAACATGCACAGCTCATCTCCCTGCTGGTTAAATAATATTTCCTAGTAATGCAGTACAGTCACAAAAAAAACCCCAGTTATTGCTTTATTTCTGGATGAGCTCCCAAAGAACGAGCAGGAAGCTTAGGGCAAGAGATTGACATTGATATTCCAAAAGAGACTGTGATAATACCATTTGCCATATGCTTTTCATTTTCCTTCAGGGATTCAAAAGGACAATTCTCCCTTAGAAGGTAAGACATTCTTTCTAAAATGATGAAATCCCATTCTAAATGTGGTCCAAAATAAGTCTGTGAAAGGTTTGAAGCACTTCAAAAAGAGCTCTGCAAATTTCTATCCACAAATAAGAATGGAGAAGAGACAAAAAGTAGCCAAATACATTATACAGTGAAGAGAAGATGGAAATACAGACATCTGTATTTGTAGATGCAAAATTTTATGTAAACACAGACATCTGTATTTGCAGATGTCAGGCCTTGTGCCTACTGCAGACCAACAAATCTACCAACATTAATATTAACTGTCTTGGATATGAGAATATTTCCAGCTGGGAGGTTAAATCTGCTTTAGAGCTCTACCCCTTACACCACACATCCAACATGACTTGGGAAGTGCCAGGGAAGAACAGAGGCATTTTCAGCAGCTGCAGAGAGGTGGGATTCTAGAGTCAACAGAGCAAATGTACCTCCAGAGGCAGCAGCAGAAGCTTCATCATTTCTAGTTGTCTTTATCATCTTTTACAAAATTTACAGTTCTGCTCCCCCCAGCTCAGCCTAGGAAAATGGTGGGGGGTAGCACTGCTACCAGTATGCTTCTGCACTGGTATGGACTTACTGTTCAAATACGAGAAAAACAGAAACTGGGATGGAGGAAAACCATTAAATCTCTCTATTTGCAGCCAAAACACCAGTGTGAGAGAGCCTTGATCAAATAAACAAAACAGAAACTGTCCAATCTATTGCTGCAGCTACCTAGTTTTTGTATTTGGTACAAGGAAACACAGGAAAACTAAGGAGAAATATTTGCACATCTTCAGCTATGCTCTCCAGTCACTTCTGAAAGCAGTTGCAGCACAACCCTCTCTGCAAACTGGAAACCCTCTCTGGAAATCAAGCTAGATTATTGTGGAGTCTCAAATCACACCATGAATTACCAGGGAGTCGCTCTTCACATTCCAAAAGCTGCTTAGAGATGGTGCCACAAGCCACCCCTGGTAAGTTTAATTCTTTACCTGACTTTCCTCATGGCTTTTTCCATTTTCTAGCTTTGCAATGGGCTTAGGTTTCCTCAGCTTTAAGTTGCCCATTTCAGGCTTTAGGGCGCAGTCAATTACAACCTGCTGCTTGTGCTGCTGAGTGTCTTGCAAAGGCAGCTGCCTTTCCTCTAAGACAGCAGAGTTATCCGGGTAATTTTCTTTGTTATCATCGTCTCTGTAAGAAAATAAAATTGAAATGCATCAGGCAGGATTTCAGACACCTGTCAAAACATTATGAAGGAGGAAGAGCAACAAGATCTTAGCTATTTATGGCATATTGCTTTTACTAAGTTTAGTGGTCTACACATAGTAATGGATTGAAACTACTGTTAGCATTATTACACACTCAGCTGTGGAGCTACTTAAATGTTAGCTTTAGAGGCACTCTTGGGCTTCAGACCTACAGTTCACATTCCCCAAATAAAATCTGGAGCCATCCTTTTCATGCAGAAGGCTTCCTCCACCCAATGATTCACAGTAAGATATAATCTCACAAAAAAATCATCACAGACAGTAATTCCTCTCTACAACACACCTCCCTTCTGACAGTCCCTGGCTTTGAGGGCCACTGCACAGAGGGAAGGAGGAAGCCACTCAAAGTGAGGTCTGAACAGCCAGAGGTGTGCTTGGAGAAAACATCCTCCTGTCTAAGAGCACACCTGGTGGCTTAAACAGACACAGTTACTGATGGATGCTTCATCTGGGATGTGGGACAGCCATTTTCAATCC
Organism: Horornis vulcanius; assembly: GCA_013401035.1. Classification (NCBI taxonomy): domain Eukaryota; kingdom Metazoa; phylum Chordata; class Aves; order Passeriformes; family Scotocercidae; genus Horornis; species Horornis vulcanius. Next base: position 22,725 of record VZUA01030670.1, read on the forward strand.
CCACCCAGACTACAGTGTGCGAGCTCTCTCCAAGGAGACCTTGCAGGTGCCACACACACCCAGTCACTCCAGCCTTATCCTGGTCTCCTGCCTTGCCCTGGGAGCATCTCCGTGGCACCACCAAGTCACCGCAGTGCAGAAGGCTCGGCTGCCTGAGGAGCTGGCAGCGTCAGCTGGGAGCATTGCTGCTCCAAAATCCCTGCCTCTACCTGAGACTTCAGATGTTAGCTTCAGCTGGCAGCATCCTAATGGTCACCTCTCTCCTGGTGTGGAACTTCCACAGCTGAGGGAGTTAAGGGCTATTGAATTAAATCTCCCTGAGAGGTTTTGTGGGTTTTTTGGTGGTTTTTTTTTCAGAAAGCGTGACTTGCTAGTTCAATGTTTTCTCCTAAGGATTTTGAGCTGCCAAACTCACTTTCCATCTGTGGCCCATCAGCATCCAGATGGATGCTTGCAGGGTGCCTATGGAGTTGAACACCATTGCTGCCCATGCCTTCTGTAAGTGTGCTCCAAGTCAGTTGTTATAGTTACAGCTTTATAGCCCACGGGCACTCCAACAATGTGCAAAAGTGTTGCTAATTTTGAGGTATCCTCTGATCTTAAAATCTTCCTGAAAGGTTATGTTGCATAACCTAGCAATCAATATGTACTAACATATCCATGAGCGAGGCACGCCTCAAGAATACATCAGTTAAATTACAATTTGAAGGATTTTTTTTTCCCAGACACAGTGAGCATATCCTTGCACAGTTGGAAAACTCTGCTTACTACTGCTTTGTACCAGCTGCTGTACAGTAAAATTCAATGTACAAGCACCACAGCTGCATCTGAATGACAGGAGTATGATGTGAAGTTAAGAATACAGACCCTAATATATTTACTTCTATAATGGCAACAGTAATTAATCTTCATATTCATCACACAAAAGTACACAAGATAAATACATATTTCCCCGAAATATTAACAGCTTTTGCAGATAATACCCCAGAAATTCTGCATTCCTCTGAGATCTGGGTTTTCTTTCTAATGGTTTAACAGAGGCAGTCACAGTTTCATTTGCTGCCAATGGATTTCAGACAAGGTTTACAGGAGAGTACCTGGGACTGGAACTGCCTGCTTGATCTTCATGCACAGAGTCTGAATACCCGTCACACCTTGAAAATGAATACAAGATAATTACTGATTTTCTGCCAGCTGCAGAAACTTGGCTTTCAATAACGTTACAGTGCAGCTCAAACTATAAACACATTTCTTCTTCTCCTCATGCTTTAGTTAGGGTCATTTAATGCCATAGCTGCTCCATGATAGTTCAAATCTCAGAGGAAGAAGAGGATTTGAGACATTAAGTGTGCACAATTTGGTAAATCATTTTCAGACAAATGGAAATAATTACAAGGTATTCAGATGTTACCATAAAATCCACAGGAAAATTACAAGAATTTCTGTATTCTAATTGCTTACTTCACATTAACCTCAAAAATAATTAGACACAATTAAAGATATTCTTCTCAAAAACTCACAAAAATATTAACTATGATAGAGCAGTCACTCTTTGTGCAGCAGGAAAAAGAATCCCCAACTAAATTATGAAGTGAGAGTTAATCTTAAAAAATGAACTAGCACTACTTTTTAAGATGCCTGAACAATCAGAATCAATTACTTCCTTTAAGTTACAAACAGAGAATTGTCCTAAGGCTGCCTAATCAAAAGTGAAGTTTGGAGAAATATACTAAACCACAACCACTGAGAGCTGAACATGACACTGTGGCTGCATGGCTGAACTTCGCAGGATGATTTAACCTGCAAAGCCCATGAGCAGTCTTTCTTCAAATAAACTTATATCCATAAGCATGCGCTCCTAAAAGTGCAAACACCGAGCCTGGTATTGCTGGGGTAAAGTCAGGGCCCTTTCCTCACCCTCAGCTCATACTCACAGGGCACAGACACTAAGGAGGCCTGGATCTCTTGAAGTTTTCTGGCAGAGGAATCTCTTCATTATGGTGGAAGCAGCCTGTACTTTGCTGACTTGTTAAATTTTGAGGAGAACTGCCCCACTTAGAAGCGAGTACATTAAGTGACACATTCATAGCTCTGCCTTGCAATTTGATGGCAAGGGTTTTAATATATTCCTCTTCCCCCACCAGTCTTCTGCTGGTGTCTATATCAAAAGTCAGACTGCAGCAGAAAATATTTAAAGGGCCACTCAAGTGTTTACACTTCCTGAATACATCAGCATACGCATGAAAGCATTTGCTGCTCACAACTGGAGCACAGAACTGCAGTGGCAGATCACCCTGATCACACAATATTCCTGCAATGAGTGCAGCTTTCCCCACGTGGCAAAGTGGGATGATGCATGGAAGACAGGGCTTGATGTGCAAAATGGAAAAATTCACTGTAGAAATCCGGTTGCCTCTGGATGTCAGTCACACCTTCCCCTCTGGCAGCCTCATGGGAAACAGCAAGGGGTGGGCACAGGAACACACTGGGGTTTGAATGAGGAAGCCCAGTGTGAAAGGAACCAGGAAACTGGCTGTAGAGCTAGAAGGAATATTTCAGAGGGAGGAAACAACAGAAAGAAAATGCAGAGTGAGGAGACAGTGCCAAGGTCAGAGCTGGATGGACAGAGCTCCCAGCACAGGCACAGGAGAAGGTGCCACCAACTGGGGTGTGCACCATGGGCCAACCATGGCCAGCAAAGCCCAGGGATCCCCTAAAGGGACAAACTCTCCCTCCTGGGTGTGCCTCAGAGAGAGGAGGTGGGAGGAAGCAGCTCTGCCACCAGTTTTCCTCCCCTCTCCTCTCACCAGTCACCTCACCTGGCAGCCTTCAGGCCTGACAGACCACCTTGGCAATGGAGAACCCTCTCTGGAGGGACAATGGATGGCTGAGCACAAGTGGCCAAGCCAAATCCAGTTAAGGAGCACTCTCCTTAGCTGGGGGAGCTGAGCTGGCTGTAAGGAGGCGATCTCGAGAGGCAGAGGTCCTAACTCAGCATCCAGCAACTGAAAGAAGTCATAAAACAAGACACAACTTATAAACAACCAAAGTGCGTGTGACAAAATGTATTTGAGTAACTGGATGGTGGTAGATAGGAAAGATAAGCAATAATGAGTCAGAGAATACAGTGACCATCATGAAATTTAAAAGATCCTGAGGAAGTTCAGAAGCAATAGAGTCTAAAATTTCCAAGAGAAATTTTTGTTTGTGCAAGAATAAATAATAACCAGGAGGCTGAGAGCACACTCACACAAGACACTGCTTGAGTCTAGGACCATAGCAGGACCTTAAAAAGATGAATTTGTGATATAATCCAAATATCCATCATTATAGGATGGAGTGTTTTTACCTTGATTTCTTAAAGAAATGCATCTTCTGTGCCCATGCCACCTGTCTGCACATACCAGAAAAAAACACGCACACCTTCCTTTCCTCTCACCAGTAAATCTTGTTGTCTAGCTTTAGCAGTATTTAATAGGTAGGGTGATATTTGAGAGTTTGGTAAGTTTTTTGATAGTTTGTGGCCATGTAGCAGAGAGACTTTCCACCAACCAAAAAAGTGCAGAAGCATCTTCCTCACTCCTAAATCACCCATGAATATGCCACAACAGCTTCAGGTCAGAAATCCAAATGGGTTGAGGCTTACATTGGGTAGGAGTCATTTTAAAAAACCAGTGATGTGAATCCTCTCCCTTCAGAGCCCAGTCCAGCTACTGACTGATGGATATCTCTTAAAAGTATGTACATCCATTATTGATCTTGTGGCATGGGCCAGAGCCAGGTCAGAGATGGGATCCCAGCCTGGATGGAGGGTTGCTCTGACTCTGGGTAGTACTGTCTCTGTGTTTTCTCTAAGGTCTCTGGGTTAATGGGACCAGCTTCTTTAACTTCCTTCCATTTTCACGTTCCCAGAGGAGACTTTTCAGAAAAAAAGTGAAAACTGCTCTCTTTTGCTGACTTGACCTTTCAGATGCTCAGGTGAACAGCTCCCAAACCAGGCTGCATGCATGGCTTGCTGGGAGCTTCACACCCCCAGGGGCTCTCCTTGCCCAGAGAAATGTTCCTGAAGGGGCTGCACCATGGGCTTTGTATCATTCAAGAACCCCTGGCTTTGCCTTTTTTCACAAATAAAGACAGAAATTGTTAAATGAGATGTCTAAATTTGCATGGCAAGCTCTCTCTTTCTTCTGCTAAATAAAAGTAAATCTATTTTCATCTGTTTTCAGAGATGGTCAACATGAACAATAAGTGCTGAAATCAGTAAGAATTGTGTGTCCTCAGCAGCTCTCAAAAGCAGGTGTTGGGGGAAGGCTCCAAACGAGACTTAGGGAAGGCAACTCTGGAAACCAAGTTTGTTCAACTGGACAATGCTTTTCAAGTATCGTTCTTCACTCACTTCTTTCTAAAACCATATTTCTACCTCTTTGTTTGGAAATAGAAGATTAAGCATGAAATCCCACAAACAAGAACCAACAGCAGCTGAAATGAGGGAGATCCAGCCCCTCTCCTCCTCCCCAGAGGCAGGAATGGCACCACACTCAGCTTGGGTTTGACATGAAGCCCCACAGAGAAAAGCCATCACCTTCAGCTCCCAGAAACCTCACGGGTGAGGCAGACCTAGGGACTGCTCCAGGGGAATGTCTACAGGAAACAATGGATGTACTTAGGGACAGAGAAAAGGGAAGGAGAAAAAAAAATGAAAAATATATTATCTGTAATCTGGCTATTTTTCTGTGAAGGATGAGTAACCCATAATTTTACAGACCACAATTCATCACTTAACTAATAGGAACACAGGAAACAAAAACAAACAAGCATACAAGAAAACAAAAACCCCTCCATGATTTATTAGCTTCAGTACAATCCTTCCATGTCTGTCCCAGTCACACAAAAAGTGTGACTGAATTTAAATATTAAATAAAGCAAGGAAATACAAGCAAATAAAGCAGAGCAATATAAGAGAGTGTAATTCTTTAGATCCCTTTGAAATATTACTTTTCCTGTAGAGGTTATGACAACACTTAGGGATGGCTCAGATGATCACAGCTTGGCCTGCTTTCAGAATGTCCCCTGTCCTCACAGCAGTCAGCAAACAGCTCCATGTCCAGCTGGGGTGTTTTAGATTATGAGCATTTTAGCAGTGTAAAACTCACCTAACACACAAACAAATCCATACATCATTTTCCTCCTGAAAAACAGCTTGGCTCCTTACTGCTGCAGAATCTTCCCCAAAAGCTTTTGAAACAATCAAAAGCATACAAAATAAAAATGCAGAGAGCTCCAATATTGAAGTGGTTTAGACTAAAATAAGACAAAGGCTGTTTCATTTGCAATAGTTCCTAGAGGGTTTGTCTTTCTAACTTTTCAACGTCCCCCCTTGTTCTGTTGTCTCTGTGAAACAACAAGAAAAATCAACATATACATCCTTATGATTATGACATATACAAAAGGCCATCTAAGGAGTTTATGAAATTCATAACAAAGAAATGACATTTTTGGTACTTGGTCTGTCTAAATAACATATAGGGATTTTTCAAAATATTTCCTAATGATTTTTTTTTCTAACAATGCTTGTGGTAAGTACAGACCATGTGTCCTTAGAAAACAGACATGCTTGTGTTTGACAGGATCATCAGTACCAGAAATGAGCAATATTTTGACAGGAGGTTTATCCGACACTGAAAATCATGCACTTGAACATGTGTGATGTGCACCCAGCATATATTCTCCCAAAAAAGGTATTTCACTGCTAAATAATCACAGAGCATTTAAAGACAGCTGCTTTATGCAATCCTTCCCATACAGTCAATAATATATTTAGATTACAGAAAACTCAGTCAAAATATATGACAAATAGCTTGGGACTTCTCACATTCCACTTACAATTATTCTGTACGGTAACTAAACTCATTATTCTTGTTTAAAAATAAGGACATCTTTAAAGTGTTCACTTACTCTGCTAAAGCTGTCGTGTTGAAGGACTTATCCTGAATGCTGAAACAGAAACAAGAAAACATCAGACAAATCAGCAAGGCAGGCAGGCTCCCTGTATCCTCCTCAGTTGTAGGCACACATGCACAAACATGGCATTGCGAGGCACGTCTCTGTGCTCGCTCTGCATGCACGGCTGTACCTTGGGCTGCTCTGCACATGCTCATAATCAAGGAACCACAGGGATTAGTCCTACAATGCTCACAAAGCCCAGCAGCAGCACCCAGAATTCAGGCAGGGGTGCAGGTAGACTGTGAGGTTGGGATCGTGATCTTATATAGTTGTAACAGTGCTGTTAAGAGAGGCTCTAGGTTTACAAACAAGTATTTGGCATTCTGTCCTTTAAATGTTTGCTCTGTGCAATTGGCTCATCAAACACAGGGGTTTTTTTACTTAAATAGGGTTGCCCAGCTAAGCTGTCTGGAGGTTCTTGTTCAGTGGTCTCTGACATGCTCAGCTCATGGCCAAACCCCAAGGGATTCTATGAAAAAAAATCTGGCAGAATGGACAGTTCAAATAGGAAAAGGTTATTAAGCTAACAGCGAGCAGTAGATGAAACCATTCCTGTGAAAGGAATAGGCTGCTGTACTCCTGCAACAAAATGTTTCTGACCTGATGTAATACATTCAGCAGGGTCAGCTCTGGATATTGCAAACTGCTGGGTTTGAGGCAGCAGTGGAATTCCCCCTCGAACAACACCCCTCAAATCCAGTAAGTACACTCTTGCATCATCCTGAAATCTTACAGCAGCAAAGAAGAAAAAAAAAAAAGAAAAAAGAAAAACCAACCAGACAAACAAACAATCTCACTGCTACATAGCAGAGATGGGATCTTTTATTGTTGTTGTTGTTTGGGCTGGGGGAGAGAAAGCAGTGCAGACAACGCCTTGCGAGCACTCCTGTTTGTGACAAAGGCATCTCCGAGACGCCAGCATCAAGCCGAGCAGGGATAAAGAGAGGCACCTCCTCCTCCTCGCAGCAGCAGCTTGTGCCTCTGCGTGGTGTTGACACACATTTCCCAGGCAGCAGTGGCAGCCAGGAATCACAGCCCTGACAATCGCTTTTCCCTCACCAGCAGCACTGACAATGCATCGCAGCTTCCCCTGGCCCCAGCCTCCCTCCCTCTCACACACACTGCCTGCTCTGTTCTTCCTTACATTTGTACACATACATCAGTGTGGATAATGGCACCATTTACCTGGGGATCAGAATATCACAGCCAGTCTGCAGGCACCTCTGCCCTTCAGAGAGCAGATCTTGTCAGAGAAGGATGAACAGAAAAGCTAAACTTAATCGTTAGCAATTAAATCCTGCTTTAAAAATCAAATTTCAAATTTCTTCTCCTCCTGTTTCCATTTCTATTGCTCTGGCCATACAAATATAGATTTGCTATTCTATTCGCAGGACAGCAACTGAACAAAGGTATTCTTCTAGATGTTGTGGGAAGTAAAAGCTTAATTTATATGCTCAATAAGTAGACTGTCATTAAAAATAAGTGATATTATTTTTAAGGGATATATTCCAGAATGCTTAAGTGAATGCTTGACTCTTGATCTTGAATGGTTAGGCTGGGTTCAAGTTAGCATTTCAAGTGTGTAATGGAGGAATCCACTACATTTTATCACACATTCCCACTGATAAGCATCACAACTTGGCTAGAATAGAATTTAAAGGGCTGGGTATGGTTCTCCACAAGAAAGGAAGCTCTTACAAATATGACTTCTCCATTTGTGGGTGTGTAAGTCAAGGTCTAATTCTCTGCAAATTAATACCCTGTGCAAACACACTGCTGGGCTTTGATGTTATTACTGGGAAGATAACATGACTGAAGATCAGTTTGTACGACAGAGATGCTTTGGACTGAGGCCAGGTTTAAAGCATCATCACTTTTCTGTGGTTTGTCTGGACTTTGGTGCTGAACAGTGATTGCTAAATCTCCTGTAGGGAAGCACTTCACATTGCAGCTCACTCACAAACTTCCACTCGTTTTAAAGAAAGCCCTTGATCAGTGTAAATGGAGAGTCCCTTCCTGTGAGGCTGTGAAACCATTCAAGAAAATGAAATTTCACATAAAACAGGCATAGTAATAACAAGTGCACATAAGTAAAGGCCAGCCAAACTCAGGAACCTGTTTCAGAACAATGCCCTGGTCAGATAAATGGAGCCACCCTGCTCCTGGGGAACACAAGGGAGGAATTACAATAGACTCACAATAACTTTTCTTCTTTTATCAGATGGAAGTAATTTGAGTTTAGGGGCAAACATTCATTTCAACACCAATGCTGGTTTGGGCCCTATTGGCTGACCCCAGCTCCTTCCACCTGCTTCCCATCCATGTGCTCAGGCTGAGACCAGAGCAAGCAAAGAGCCTCTGGCCTCACAAGGGAGAGCCAAAGGTGCCTGAGCCTGCATCTCTGCCTCCTTCTAAGTCCCAGGCATGGAAAAAAACTGAAACTGCTGTTACCTCCTGATTTTCAATAATGACATGCAAACCAATTAGGGCCCTAATGCTGTAAAACATCACTCTTTATCACACTGAAATTATCTGTGCCAGATATATTTCATCACCACATTCAGATGGCATGCCAGGCCTCTCATAGTGCTGAAATCTCAAAGAAAATAAAGCCACACCTATGTGTGAGGTAAGCTTTGAACTTCCCCACAGAATAACAGATAAACTTTTAAGGACTTTTTATTTTGAATTCATCAGAATACGCATTTCTGAAATTCTGAAAAGAAAGGGTTTTAATCAGTTTTTCCTTATTTCTTCTGAACAGTTTCAGTGATTCATATTTTTGGCAAATCCTATGTCTAGGAAAAGACACTTTCTCTGCAGAAAAGCTTCCCATTTTATACCCAGTTTTGTTCTTACCCTGTTTTGCCAAGTGTTGATCTAGCCAACATAAACATCACATGACAGCCCTTGCTGACGACAAAAATGTCAGAGATCCCCAAAGCAAACATCTACATACATTTTGGAGATACCAAGATTCAGAAATATGTTGCTGTTCACTTCTAGAAGTTTGACTAATACATTGCCATAGAAATTCCATTCTTTATTTGGTTTCTATCATCAGGAGAATTACTGCTAGGTCAGGAAGAAGAATGAAACAGGAATCCCAGCATCCAGCTTGGGCTTGCACGTAACAGAGACATATTCAAAATAAATCATATGTTCATAAGCTCAGAACAGCAGTAGCTGGCAGTGGGTGCCTCACAAAGGCAGTGTAAGTCTGCAAAAGGAGAGAGAGAGGTAGTGAGACAAAAGTGGGCAGAAATAGTTCTGGCTTCAGCACAGCAGGAGAGTGCAACAATCAAAATGTCATAAAAGAGAAGGAGGAATAGAGAAGCTCTCCAAGCTGCAGTTGTCTAAAATGTCACACATCCCCCACGCCCACATCCCTGCAGGCTTTGTGCATCTTTGGGTTCACCTGTGGAACAGAACCTTTGCCTCAATTTCCTGAATTTGCTCATCTCACTAAATGACTGCTTTCTTTTAAGGGCGGTTCTGACTCAGACAGATGATGAGGCCTTTCAACCCTAACTGCAGAATAATTAAGAACTTGTACTGGGAAATAAACTGTATTTTAGTGGGGAAATTACACATTTACAAAGAACTCTAAACTCACTAAGGTTCTGGGAAAGTTAGTATTTTGCATGTAATATCTACCACCTAATGAATAACTCAGTGCAAGCCTATAGGGTGTGATTAGCATTTATTGCCAGACTATTTTCTTTATTATTATTTGTTATTCCACGGAGTCCAAAGTGCCTGTGCTGGAATTGCTGCATCCAAGGCAATAATATTTTGCAGGGCAGTCAAGCCATACAAGGGAGCTGCCCTGGGCACCCTGGAGGGATGTGGGAGGCACAGTGTGACACACACACTGCAGGATGAGGAGCCCAGAGCAACACCCTCCAGCTCGGGGAAGAAGTTACTCATGTTCCACTACCCAAATAAAGGGAAACTTGGAATGATCTCCCCATTACTGTCTCTCTGGATGAAGCCAAGTCATCCCTGCCAGACCTGGCTGAGCTCAGAGCCTCATAAAAATATTGAGCAAATTTGTTTTTCTTGGAGCATGTGTGCTCCTGCCAAGAAACAATACCCTGAAGTGCTCCAGCCTTCCTTCATGTCCCTCTCAAGCTGTACCAACAAGGAGGTGCACTGAGTCCCACCTGTTTGCATTTGCTGCCACGAACAGAGCACATTCAGCTCCACTGCTCTGAGGAGCAGAATAAATATGCTTCCTTGGCAGGTCACACTGCTGCTTCTGAGGCCACACTTTAGGCAGTAAAGCAGTAACTCATCTCTGACTTTAGCAAGTCTGTTGTCTTCCCACACACAGGATTTTCTTGAGGGGTAAGGGAAGGAATCATTCTGCAGCAAAATGTTGGCACTGTGGATCGCTCCAGTGCCTTGCCCTTTCTTCAAAAGTGATCCTGCAGGATACTTTTGCTGTTTTCCATCCTGTGAGGCATAAACCAAGGAACTGCCATGTGAGAGAGGAGTCACATGCAAGCTCCTGTAGTGATAAATACCGAGTGCTACACACTGCTGCTCAAAATATTCGTGTGTTCACTGACTTGCTTTCTTGACGAGCAGCCTGCCTCTTTATGGCCAACATTCTCCAAGACATCAGCAAACATCTCAGGAGAAATTAAACTAAAATACAGCAATTACATGGAGGAGCGGGTTGGTGAGCACTCAGTGCAGCTTCTACATCTTTGATTTTCTCTGTGACCTAATTAGGACATCACCTGAGAGGAGGGAACCTGGGGGAAGCAGCACTGGGTTGATCTTGCTCTGTGTCTCAAAAGGAACTGACAGGCCCATGCAGGAAGAGACTCCAGCTGAGCGTAGGTGCAGACACAGCTGCCATAATCCAGCCCAGGGAAATTCCATAAGGTGCCTTCCCGTTGGGTTGGGTAAAACCTTATGCACCTGCACAGACCCTCAGGGCATGAATATATATATTTTCTGGAGATATTTCAGTGCACAATCAAGCTGCACATAACTCCTGGCTCAAGCCTTTTAAGAAGTAGTCCATGAATCCCATACACACTCTCATAGCACATCCAAATTTGCTCTGAGGGAGGAACATCCAC
>VZUA01030672.1:9662-21651 GCA_013401035.1 Horornis vulcanius
GAGTTGCTGAGATGTCCTCTTCTAGTTCTGGCTGTAGTGGTGGAAAGGAATACCATGCAGCCTTCGCCTGGCTGCTGCAGGTTGCTGCCCTGCAGGATCTGTCAGCAAAACTGCAAACCTGCTCTCAGTTAAGATGAGGTGTTTTAGCGTAGACAGTTTAAATAGCAGGTCTCTGCTAACAAGCTTATTTTGACTGAAATAGGTTAGGGAGTGCTTGTGTTNAGGAGTACATTTGCAATGGGAGCAGAGCACATACATGAATCTTGTGCTTCTTCAGAAGGCTGCTGAGTTTTTGGTTGTTACATCTCTCCAGTATACCTGGAAATACGTAGTACTCCTGTAGCTGGGAAATACTATATGATACCCAGTATGTATATTCCTGACTTCAAGTTCTGAATCTCTCATGTTGCCTTGGCCAAGTAGTTTGGTGCGCATGTGCCCTCTTTGTTGTTGGTAACAAAATGCATTTCGAAGGAAAAAAACTCATGGAAAATACTACTGAGTAAGCCATCTTGGAGGGCTTGTGTTTCTTGGTGCTAAAAGCTTTACACAGGCAGAACCAAGTGGTTTGGAAATCTCAGTAGTGTTACTGAGAGCAGATAATTGGTTTTTACGATCATTCTCTCTCTTTCTCTTTGTGTTGTTCATGGTGGTATCAGTCTTCACTGTTACTTCAGCCATGTTTTGAATCACTTGAGTCCATCTACCTGTTCCTGGCTGCCTTTCTCTCTCAGTTAAGGGAGCACTTGAAGCAAGAAGGAAATCAACAGTAACACCCATAAAGAGTAACTTCACTCAGGCAGTAGATCATGCTTGAGTGTTTTAAAAACAGAAGCAACTGTTCCAGAAAACTATGAAACTGCCGCTTAGAGCATTGTTTACTTATGTCTCTCCCTGACATAAATGAGCGCTTTGCTGCTACTGGCCATTACCTGATGACTTCAAGTACACTGGTTCTCCGAGTCATAATGTGCATATTCCTTCCCTCCATTAACAGTTATAACATGTAATGGTCCCAGCAGTTCAACTCTGGTTCTGGTAGCCATGCCAAGGAAGAAAGCGTTTCCTTTGGTGGTTTCCACTGGTAGAGATTTGTTGTTACTGGAGTGTCTGCTTTGAAATTTGTGTATGATCACAGCTAGTAAAAGGTGTGCTCTGAAATCTATCTCTTTAAGAGTGATGGTGCCTGCCCTCCCCCAAAATGTCTAGATATGCATTTGGTCAGGGATCATAGTTTGGGAAAGTAACATATGCCAGTGCTGTGCTGATGCAAGCAGATTTCTCATCAGTGCTTGTTATTTGTAAAGACAACTTGGAGATGAGGAGGAGGAGAGGGACTCCCAATTCACATCCATTGCTGGCATCAAAGAAATTTTATATTGAAGGTTTTTGTCAACACTTAAAATTTAGGTGGGAGACCTGTATCAAAGGAAAGTTTACAGTAAGAGCTATGAGATTCCAGACAGTTAAACTTTATTAGCCTGTCCGAAACATTAAGTATTAGCTTAAAAGAATAGTTTTTTAATCTCCTCTCCCTGTTGCTGTTTACTGTGTAGCAGTGTGGGAGGGGATCATCTTATCCAGCAAGGTATTATTGCTGCTCTTTGTATAGCCTGGGTGTGAGTGCCCATGGCTCAGTCCTGCCTCCCCAGTCCCTAGAGAGACTCCCCAAGTTACTTCTCTGGTGTCTGCAGCTTTTCCTGGCCCTGAACAAAATCAGCCTTTTCCCTTTCTTCTGTATCTGAGGTAATATCCTTAGCCAGGTGCCCTCCAGGCTGACACCATATCATAGGTACTTAGATGGTATCTCTGAAAACTATTGCCCTCTCAGGATTTCGGAAAGTGCAGCAGGTTGGGCTGCTGTGTCCAGCGTAATTCCCGTGATCTTTCATCTAGATGTATCCTTTCTTACAAAGCTTTTCTGCAGTGTGATTAGAAAACAGATGTGGACAAGCAGCCTAAAGCTTCAGAGAAGCAAAATTGTTAGTTCCTTGGGTGCTGTTAATTTCAGTATGTGTGTTTTGAATTTTTTCTTGAAAATAAACAGTAGAGATGCTGTGGTTTCTTTCATGGTGCTTTCTTTTTGACTCTCAGATGTGATTGATGATCATCTACTTCTGGGTTATGTTCGTTTTTCAGAATGTTTCAGTGAGCTTTGCAGCGTGGAAAGTAATTCAGTACTGAGCGAGTAAGTCCATATATGAGCTAAACCCATGGTTAACCTCACAGAGGCTGTTATGTGAGATGGAGGCAGGCAGAAATGGGTAGATTCTAAACTGAGCTTTTAAAATAAAAGTAAATGGAGTGAGTTGTTTAATGACCTAGCATTGTAGCCTTGCTGTCAACTCAAACACTGGAAAAGCAGGTTCATCCTGCAAAGGAGAAAAATGAGGAGCTGGCTGCCCTACTCATGTCTCTCAGGTGCTATGGCTCATGAGATCGTGTTTTTTATGGTGAGACAACCCCCTCACCACCCCCCAATTCTCAAAGCAAAGGAGTTCTTTTATAGGAAGCTGCCAGTGAGGGTCTGCAAAGGAACTTCTCTTTGCTTAGCCTTGGCAGTCTGGGAACCAATTCTGCAGCATTTGGTAATTGCAAGACTAAAAAAGAAGAAGCCAGCCATAGAAATTGAACCCCTATCCTCTGAATTATAGTGCTACTGCCTTTGGGCCGTACAAAAAACCCCTTTGAACTGGATTCTCAAGTAACTATATCTGCTTTTAGCATGGAAGGCTGGGATACCTCAGCTCTGTTTCACCATTTTTCTTATATTGCTGTGGTTACATTGTTGTGGCATGGAGAGGCTACTTCATCATGGGCAGTAGGAAGCAATTCCATGGCCACACAAGTAACTCTGGGAAAGCCAGCTGGGCTAAGGTTCTCTGGGTAAGACCACCTTTTCAGGCATCAAACCAAATCATCCCGTGGCCATGCTGGTACTTTTTAATCTCTCTGCTTTTCCCACATGCTTCTAACTTGATCCAGAATTTCTGAGCTTTTGCTGCTGATGAAAATATTTTTATGTTTGGATTCAGAATTGTGGGCATTTTTAATGTGGTCAGTCTTAAAGAATATTCAAGATACAGAGGCAAGCATGGCTTTTCTTCCATTGTGACGTTCCTGTTTTTCCCTGCCTTCCTTGACCCCTGGACATGTACCTCCGTGGTTCCTTTCTTTGTCATTCCATTACTTGGGTTTTTTTTCCCCAGTGTCTTTTATCTTGTGAGTAAAGTTTGAACAGTACGCAGAAAGTTAACTGCCTGGAGTCTTTTAAATATAAGTAACACGCACCCAGTAATAAGCTGTCGGTTGTTTTTTTGCTGCCTGCAAAGAAACATAAACACAACGCTCATTTCTGGCAGGTTTTTACTGTCAGAGTTTCTCCTATTATATTTATCTTACAATTTGCCAGGGGGTGAAGTTATTAAGTTTTAGCAGCAGCCATCGATCAAGTTCACAAGTTAACACGATAAAGGCTCTGTGCCGCTCCGATCCGGGAAAATGATGATCCTCACTCGGTAATTAACTAAATGAGAAAGTTAAATCTTACTTGAGAGCTGGGAGAGATGAAAGAGAGGTGTTTGTCAGTTTCTCAGTGGAAATTAGAAGCAGTTTTCTGCAATTCCCTAAGCTGCTGCTCTGTCATATTTTACATAAGCACTGGGAAAACGTCTTGTAATTAGTGCTGTCATGGAGGATTTTTTTTGCTGAAGGATGTTGGAATAATTCATTAGATTATCAAGAAAGGCTTGTGTCCTGAAATGATTAGCACAGTGAAATTTAAACCATTAACGATAACAAGTTTAGAGCTTGCTGCAGTGCAGAGGCACCCGGGGTATGTCTGTGCCTATTTCAATCATTTCTTATAATTAAACATTATGTCCTCTTTTTTCCTCCCCTTCACTGAGACCCATCCAAAATTCCTGTTAAGGTGGCTCTGTCTAGATCAGTGACTTACCCACGACGGGCAGTGCAAGCAATTGGAGGTGAAATGCTGCAGTTGCAGAGAAGCAGTAAAGGACATTTGTCTGTATCAGAGCCTGTAGTCCCAGTGAGTCCAGGAAGGAGGGAAGAAGTCCAGTATGACCTGTTGGTACTGGAACATGGAAGAGAAGACCTTTCCTTTTATCCAGGGAGAAACTGAAAATTGCAGTGGTGGTCTAAGCTCTCAGTATTTTCAGAGCTTCAGTGTGAAGATGTCTTGAAGTTTCAGAAGGTCCCAAACCTTGCTGGGATCATTTAAGCCATTCTTAATATTCTAGGAGACAGTTTCTCTTTGACTTGAAGAGATGTCTTCTTGCATTAAGAAACATGGAACCTGAATTCATCTACACTGTGTAAGGTTCCTGAACAAAGTCCTTTGTAATGACTAGAGGATGTAATTAAAAAAAAAAAAATATATATATAAGTTGTGACCACTCATATTGGTGGGTAAACACTATTGATTGTACTACAATCAGGGAAGTTTCTTGGGTTTGTTTTTTTTTCTGTGCTTTAGGAGGTTCCTTCGTCCCCTGTACTGAACAAAAGCAAAAGTAACCTTGGTTGTCATATATGGGTTACAGCTGTGATTTACCATAGCTGGTTTGTTTTATATGCAAAGCAGTAGATTTATCCAGTCTTTATTTATCTGTGTTGAAATATTGCACCTTCCTACAGTTGCAAGCCATTATTTAGATTAAAGTCCTTTCATATATTAGTCCTCTTCTACTTCACTGGGCATACAAATGTGCTTTGTGTTAAATGTAGCCATTTGGAGAAATGGTCTTGTAATTATGGGCTGCAGTGGAGCATAGTACGTAGATCCCTGAGCTAGTACCAACCTGAGGCATTCAATCCCCTGGGTTTCCTGGCACAGCATATGAGCTCAGGCTCAGCATTGTCAGAGGACACCTCTGCCAGTCCTGCAGATGAGTCATGGTGCTCAGAGCCAGCTTGGGCACCTCTCAGCCCTCACTTTACAGGGCTTTGTGAGAAGGAATTGGTAAAGCTTCATCTGTTCCAACTTAGTAGTTTGCTCTGTTATACCCAAATTGCCTCCCAGATGATGAACTACCAGTGCTTATTCTTCTTTGCCATTTTTGGAAGTGGAGCTTACAAAAAATGTGATTGTATACAGTGCACTTGGATGGATATTTACCCTAGCAGTGTGGGTGGCAAGTAGAACAGGTTTTCCTTTTACAGGTGAGGCCTGGTTATTGTATCAAGAGGTAAGAGGCTGTAGATGATTCAACAATACAGATGGCTTGATGATGTTGTTTTGTTGATGCAGGGTTTTTTTGTAATAAGCCTTTTTCACTGAACTGCCAGCGGATTTTCAGGAATCTTTAAATTCAAATTCTGGAACTTCTGTTCTAAACTGTAGTTTGAGTGATTTGAGAGCCCTGTCAGTTTACCTGTCTCCACTCTGCAGAACTGATGTGTTCATGGCATGTCCTGTCTTCTTGTCCTGTGATTGCACAAACCAAGGACCTGCTGGGCACACCTCTGGGCTCACACTCACTCCTTTTGGTGGGAAACATTATAAGAATGCATCTGAAGTATGAACCTAAAAAATATGGTGTTCTCATGTCCACTGATTTGGACGTAAACACTGTAAAATACTTTTCTTAGCAGAACCACTTTATAAATCTGGAGTTTCACTTCCAGAGCTGTTAAAAGTGTTGGTCAATGGATTCTTCCATTTACTCATTATTCCTATCCAAGAAGGCCCTGTTGAGGCAGAATGTATTGTTTTGTACCATCTAAGCCATCTATTTGTACACACATAAGCCATGACTTGTATTTGCAGATGTTGCAGCTTCTGTTTGATACCACAAACCAATGTTTTAGAAGTAGCTAAGGAGTTGAAGGCTGCTGGGAGAAGAGTGAACAGAAGGCAAGGAAAGGCCAGAACATGGTGCCACCCTGTGAAAGGAGCTGTACCTTTGTGTCCTTTGCACATCAGCTGTATACTCCGCTCAGGTTCAGCATATTAGGCAGAATTCACAGTCTCTCAAGTTAAAAGACAGATGTATAGGTTTTAAAAAAATGCTTTGTAGAGACAACCTGTTTTGTAAGGTACACAGCAAAGAAAACAAGAAATTAAATGAGGTCAAGGTTGTAGGTTACAACATCTCCCCACTGTCTTAATCTGGCATTTTTACTGGGATATCTGTCTTGCAGGCAATTTAACTGAAGCAAAAAATACCAGAATCCCTTAACACAGGTGTTCAGTCCATTCCACTGGTAATCATCTTTTGCCAGGCCCTTAAGTACTGCTGCACTTTGCTAGAAAAAGTCCAGTCTTTCACACACAGGACTTGATTCTCAGTCTCTGTAGTGATTTCTCTTGGCCCAAGAGAGAGTTTTTCTTTCCTGCTGCCCAGTACTGGCTCTGTGACCTGCTTGCAGTCAGGGCTGTCCATGTGAGGATTGAATGAAATCATAACTTGCTGTCCTTGTCTTGCATGATCTTGCTGGACACAGCCACACACAGCCACAGCCACACATTCACAGGGAGGAGCAGGGGTAAACTTGAAAACTTTGAGCTGCAGAATGGTGCACTGATGGCGTGATCACCATGTTCTGTTTTCTCAAAGAAACTTAAGTCAGACTATAATCCAGAAATAGAAAAAGCTGCTTGTTAAAAATCACTGCTGTTCACTGTCTTTTTCTACCAAAGGAAGGTCCAGCTCTCCAGAAATGTTGAAAAGAGATTTGGGTGAATTATCTCAAAGAAAATGAAATGTATATAGTGATCAGTAGATTTTCAAATTATGAAATTTTGGTGTTCCAAAGTCAGGATTTCTGTTGGGATTGGGAGGTATTGAAGTTCAGGGGTTATTTGTTCCCGATAAATGAGAAACTTCTGCATTCCAAATCTACTACTGGTAACTAAATTTTGTGGTCTCTAAATAGCCTGCTGTTTTGGCACTTGCTGAAAAGAGGTTTTTTTGTTGTTTTTCCTTTTCCTGTAAAATTGGTTAATCATTGCAATTCTTTAATTCATTAGATATCTTGATTTAGGGACTTATTTTTTTCCTTTAAATTTAATAAGGTCCCCTGGCAAGGTTGATGCTTAGAATTATCATCATAGAACAAAAATATGGCATCCCTACCTTAGTGTTTTATGTTTTCTTATATCTGATAATTAATGAAGAACCTCTGCATGTATTTTGACAATAAAAATTATATAATAATATTGACTGTTTTTATAATGCTGTCTGGTGTTAAACTGTTGCAATGAAAGAGAGAAAATCGCATGTTTTCAGCAGGAAATAGAAACTATTTGACCAGCATAAAAAAAATAATTTCCCAGCAAATAGTTAATCTTACTTGGACAAAGGATACCCATGCAATGCAAAATGTGCACTTTTCTTGCAGTTAAATCATTTAGAACACAGAATTTATATCTTACTATCAAGTAGTAAATTGAAATGTCAGTGTTCTGTTTTGTCCCTGAAACTCTTCTTTGAGCTGACTCCTTCTGACAAGATATTAACAGTGCTCAGAAAGTTGAAAATATTTTATTCTGTGAAAGAAGTATTTGCCAAATGTCAGGGTGTATTTTAGCTGGCTTTGCTCTCAAGGTATAATTCAATTTTTTTCATCCATTTCATGCATTCCCTATGAATTTTAGCAGCAATCCATTCTTTAGAAGAAAAAACAAAGTAATTTGTACTACGGAGTACAAATGCAGTTTGCTGTTGGTGCATTGAAGTAACTGGTATATGTACATTAGGAATCCAAATGCATTTTACTGTCTACGTGTTAAATAAAGTTGTGTTTATGTTAAACCACCACCGAAGGTTTCCCATTTGACCAGAGTCCTTCGTGTTGTGCAGCTCTGGCATGAGCTCTGCATTGTCCTGCAGGCTGCGCTCGGGCTGACGGCGCCGGCCGGGATATGTGCTCTCAGACTGCTCTCATGTGTCAGAGTGCTTTTTGCCTTCTATTGTCTGCCTCCTAAAAGAAATTGTACAACTGCTTGTGTTTCTTCTCATATGTGTTGTTTGGGTTGTTCCTCTCCTTCCTGTTTACAGACAAAACTTGCCAATGGCACTTCCAGTATGATTGTGCCCAAGCAAAGAAAACTGTCTGCAAGCTATGAGAAGGAGAAGGAGCTCTGCGTCAAGTACTTCGAACAGTGGTCCGAGTCTGACCAGGTGGAGTTTGTGGAGCACCTCATCTCCCAGATGTGTCACTACCAGCATGGACACATAAACTCATACCTCAAACCCATGTTACAGCGGGACTTCATCACTGCACTGCCAGGTATTTCTGCAGGCAGAGGGAGCTTGCTCCCTGCCTTTTAAAAAGCTGTTCCATTCTGCCCTACCCTGGGTCTCTTGACTGGTCTGCTGGAGGGGTCTCTTGTAGGGTCAGTTTGCAAAACAGATAATAGCTTTTGAATGAAAAGCTCTATAGCAGTATGAAATGTTGTAATATTTTAATTTGTGTTCCTTCTGTGTGTCGAGGCATAATCTAACACCGTCATGGTTTGTCTAGGAGTAAATGATAGCTCATCTACATATTGTAAGGGTAGTTATCCCAAGCCATAGGGCAGGTAGTTGTGCTTTTAATGCCCACAACAATGCATGAATAACAAATTTTTTTTTAATTAAAACTACTACTCTTTCTGGTTGCTCAACTGAGGTTTTCCCTTTTCTTTTTTAGATATTTATCTCTCTTTCCTACTGAAATAACTTCCTGAAGCCATTGTTTTGATTATGTGTTCATTGCTAATGGAAATTGGAGGGCCTAAGAACAAAAGATGGAAGTGTTCTGGTTTTTACACCTCTGTAGTGCTTCCCATTGAAAATATTATCCCAGCTGTTCTCAGATGTGGCGTTGGGTGGATCTCACAGAATGCACAGATGAAGAAGTGTACATGCAACTGGCCCTGTCTTACAGATGGGAAAACTAAGGTGGTGTGAGATCAGATATATACAGCAATAGAGTTTCAGAACCAGACAGATACTCCTGGCTCTTTCGCTCATATTTTTTCAGACCATTAGATCACACCTCTGTAGATAGACAGACAGACAGACAGACAGACAGATAGATAGATAGATAGATAGATAATAGATTAGTGTTCCCAAGAGACCGGTCCTTAGTTTGAGAGGACCTGAGTAGGAAGTGGTACAGGTGGTGTCTCTAAACAGCCAGTAGGAGAGAGGTGTTTCTTGCAAAAGCTTATTCTGTGAATACCTTTGGAGAAGTGCTGAACTTCTGGCAATTTGATCAATACAGTCATTTGATCATTCTTCAGAAGGGATACTCAACATGAAATACAAATTCTAGCCTTAAAAGATAAAAAGAAAGTATGTTTAACTGTGAATTGTATAAAGCATAAAGGCACTGCAGGAGTTTTGCTAGGAAGTTAAATAGGTAGAGTCATTGGATTTTAAGCTCATTGTGCCCAGTAATCAAATGGCTGTTGTAGCATTAAAAAAAAATGTTAGTTATGCTAAGTACCTGCTTTATGTTTGTTTTTAGTAGTCCAATGGCAATAATCTCATGTACTTAGAGCAGCATTATAACTTGTGGAGCTGCTCTGTTTCAGAAAAATAGGAAGTGTTTGAAACTGCATTGGTTTCCCCACTTTAAATTGGAAGTATACATGTAGTTATAGGCACAATTTTTCCAGGTCTTTCTCCACAGAACCCTAAGAAAGCACCCCATGAAATCAACGTATCTCACTGCACTTGGTTCATTTCTTCCTACAGCACTTTTTCTGAGAATTTTGGGCAGGTGCTATAAATACTTCTAGAGACATTCCAGATTTCCTAGCCATACCGTATTTGTTACTGGTCTATTCACAGTTGCCCAGGAAGCAGCTGATTTTACTCAATCAGAATGCAGAATAAATAGGAATCAAGCAGCTAATATGTGAGTATTTTAATAGTTGGGGGAAATGTGTGCGTAAATAATGTATGTGCATCAATTTGCATATTTGCAAAGTGCAAATGTCCTAGTGAATATAGCTCTAAGGGAGAAAATTAATGGCTAGGAATTACACTGGCACAGACTCTGCAGTCTGTGCAGGATGGCCCGAGTATAAGCAGGTTCTAATGAGGGGAATGGGAAGGAAGGAAGGTAAAAAACTGCCTAGGAAAGAGTGATGAACCTGAAATTCTAAATTAAGTCATATAATAAAAATAAAAAAACCCTAAACTCTGTAAGTATTTTTTAGCTTTCTGAAATTCTCAAGTGTTCAGTACTCTGGTTTCATTTTTACTACTTCATTCTCTCTCCTGCTCTCCCCCTTGAGTGAATAAAACAATAAAGCTACTTCAAAATCATGAGGCATCTTATCTCTGTCCTCCTAGCACAGTCCCAAAGAATGAACAGAATTACAGGTAGTTTTAGATCATGGGTATGTTTTACTAATATAGGATAAGGTTGGCTCAGATTATTTTCCCAGTGCTTTGAACAAAATTAAGGTTGTTTGAAAAATACAGCTTAACTGTGTACTTAACAAAGTTTGTTCAGTTTCTGAAAAATAAGGCTCCTGCTTAGCATTTTCAAGCTGTTTAACATTTTTTATGAGGAAAGTCATTTTGATAAGGATTTCATGTGTGAAATAACTGAAACATTCTTCTTGGTTCAGAAGGCTGAAGGGCTAATCGTATTTCACATCCATTTAGCAAAATCTTCTGTGAACAGAGTTTTCCCTTTTTAAGGAAGCAATGCTTTGTTAGATACATGCCTCAGTGAGTTGTGCTGTTCCTAAGAAACAAAATAATAAAATAGACTTTGCAACCAGGCCAAAATAGTTCTGCCCATCCACTTATCATAAATGTGAGGAGGAGAGGCCAAAGCATTACTATTCTTTTGCTGCCAAGGGTCTAGTGTCAATGGCAAAGGATGACTTAAGGACATGGCAGTAGTTACAGCACCTCATTGCAGCCAAGATCTAAAGTGCAACTGCTGATGAAATAGAGAGGGCACACGGGTGAAGATTACTGTGCCCAGGGGTTGCAGTGTAGCCCTGCTTCCTAAAGCCACCAGTTGTTCCCCATATATAAATTAATTCATCCTGTGACGCTGCTAACTTAAAGCCACCTGTAAGGATACTATGGAGGCAGGCATTTGTAAGTGTCCTGGTGGGTCTGTAAATGTCTGTGAGCTTGCTGGAAGCAACACAGACTGGGAAATCTGCCATTTCCACACAAAGCTTCAGGAACAGGGCAACAGGATGTCCATGTCTACTGTGCCAGTTGTGGAATTCCTGCAAATTCCAATTCACGTTCACTAAACCGTTGTCTCCCTTTTTCCACAACTTGCTGTGGAGTCAATCTAAATTTACAAACACTTTCTTTTTTTTTTTTTTTTTTTTCATTTTGTAAAACCATGATTCACAGCCATATCTTGTCTGGTGGACTCCAGAATCCTACTAAAACTGAGGAAAACAGCTATNACATAATAAAGGCTGATGATGCTTTTATTTTGCAGGTTGACATCTAATTTTGCATCTCTAAAGATAAGAAATGTCAGACCACTTTCTCCACTCTCTGGTTATGCCTGGTATCATTCACATGCTTTTTCTACGTAAAGAATGAAGCATAAAATGCAGAGCAGAACACTTGACCCAAAGTGTATTCTAAGTTTAGTATATTTGAAAGCAGCAGGAGGAGGCATACTGAATTGTCTCATTTTCATGCAGTGGGAGATACTTTTGAGATCTTTTTGTTAAGGAAAAAAAGGTTGGGCCATTTGTGTGTCATTAACTCTAATCAAAGTCAGCTGGTTGCACCCAGTTTGGGTTTTACAGTGTGACTGTAAAAATGTACTTACTGCCTTTTCTTTCCCTCTCACAAGCAGGGCCTGGTGTTTGAAACTCTTGTTTTAAAAGCAAGAAAACATGTATTTAACTTTGTCCCAAATGTGAACCAGAGGCATGCAATGATTGGCATGTAATACCAATCTGCCATGCTTCATATTTGGTTGGACTGAACATTATGCCTGAGGGATGATGTGGTCTAAACTTTCACAAAGCATATGA
>VZUA01030678.1:0-22990 GCA_013401035.1 Horornis vulcanius
AAAAAAAATTGTTCCTGTTCATCCCAGCACACTTCTCTGCTTTCTAGCAATTCATCTCAGTATTAAAAACAAAGCACTAATGCCCATCATCCCATCAGTAATTGCCTTAATCTGATCAAAATTCCTGCAGTTATCAATCACTACAAGTTCTCATTACCCTTTTCTCTTTCTGCTCTGTTATCCCAGAGGCATCTCCACCACCAACATGAAAAATTTTCTTTCTTTCAGAGAGCCTGTCAAGGATCTGTAAATCAGAGCTACCAATTTACTAAACATGCAGCAAAATCACTTTTTTTTTTCTTGGTCCCAGAATCAATCACCTCAGAGTGATTCCAGTGATAAATTAAACCTCATAGCTTATGTGCAAGATAGTGAGAATTATTGTTTTCCACTTGAATCGGTGCACAAAGAGATGTAGAAGCCAACACATGCCATTCACACAGCAACAGGTATCTCCAAGGACTTGTTTTCAATTAATGGCTTGAGCAGAATACCATGGCCAGGAAGAAACAGTGTCACCCAAAAAACTGCTGCAGTCAAATTGCTGGAAAATTGGAGAAGTTTAGGACTATTTATTTTGGTGAATTGTAATCCTGAACAAGCCAATGAAAGATGCCAAGCTGTAAATAGCCTTCCTTCAAGCAATCAGTGGAGTCTTTTAAGAACTTTTACCATGGCAAAGGTGATGTCTGCAGCGTCTGCTGCCCACAGGGCAAAGGGGAAGGGGCAGCACCCTCAGCAGTCTGTGGTTCAGAGCCTAACTGGGATTCTGTGAGTCTCCCTTTGCAGAGAAACACTTGCCAACAATAAAAACAAAGCCCACAGATTTTCCTGAAGCCTGTCCTGAACGGCAGCCGTTTATGCAGGACTTTAGATGGTTTTACCTTGGCTGCAGCCACAAGCCCAAGGGCAGGGATGAGGATGTGGCAGCGCAGACCCGGGGGAAATGAATGAGAACAAAGGAGCTGCGCACGAAATCTAAATAGAGGAGAGACAATGGAAATGACCCATTCCCAGACAGCCCAGAAACTGAATTCCTGCCATCAAAAGGCATCCCTAATCTCTTAGTGCATTAAGGGATTCAGCAGTCCTTGCAATTGCCTAAGCATTTAAAGGTTAATTGCAAGCAGGATCTTTCAATGAAGTTATGTCAGAGAATAAAGGTTTCAGGAAATTCACCCGCTGTAATTAAGAGATTGATATCACAGATTCACATCTTCCGGAGTTTTGTGCGGTGCCTAACACTGACTCCTCGGTTTTTCTCTGGGATTCAGAGCAACACAAAAAAGTACACGTTTCTGCGAGGCTGAAGGCTTCAAAATCCAGCTGATCATTTCTTCTGGGTCAAATTACTGAACCCAGGGCTGTACTGGAAGACTCCAACCATTTCTTTAAAACTCCTGGATGAACAACAGCACCCCAGATACAAACATTAAATCTTCTTCCTTGTGGCCTTTTTGTTAAGAGTTTTACTTTTGCTTCTCCTGCAGACGTTCAAATTCCCACAGTGACCCACAAAGGGCGATGCCATAAAAGCATTTTTCTGTTTCTTCTGTGACTGCTATGAGGCCCTTGCCTGGGATTAAGGAAAGAGGGGAAGATGTAAAAGAGCTTCTGGATGTGGTAGATAGGAGTGTAAGAAGCTGATGAGCCTTACAGACAGCACAAAAGGAAGGTCTGTGTTCAGGGGTAGTGGCAGAGGAGTCATGTGGGGAATAGCCAAATTTCACATAATTGAAGTTCTGAGTTGCTGGTGGGGAGCAGAGCCAGCACTGCCCAGGTGATCAGTCACATCTGTGGCATCAGCTGCACAGCTGACAGCCCTGACACCCACGATCATGCCCTAGCCCTGCCAGAATTCCCATTCATTTTGTGTTCAGCCCATTTCATACACAGGAGTCTGAAAAGAGTGTTTAGGAGCAAAGCAGACAAAACCCACTTCATTTGCAGATCATCTATCTGCTTAAAAATTGGAAAATACTCTCTCAATCAACTGGTGTCTCACAGCTCAAAGGCCCCTACTTTGGGACAGTGATTTTCCTCATGGAACAAGGTAAGAACAGGCTGACATGTGAGGCTGGCACCCCAGATTCAGAATTTATTCTTTCTGGATCAGTCTATTTCAAAAGCCAAAGCCCATTAAAAGAGCAAAAAGAGATGCCCCAAAGCAGACTAAAGGCCTTAGCCTTAAAGGCTTGGCCTTAGCCAAGCATACAGGATCACATGGACTAAGCTGGAGTACTTAAAGCCCAGTTTTTCTCCTTCACACAAGTGCCCAGCAGGGACCAGAGAGGTGGTGGATGCCCCATCCCTGGAACATTCCAGGCCAGGTTGTTTGTTTGAGGTGCAACTTTTAGCAGGCCACATCATTTATTGGGATTTCATTAGCAGGGTTGCTAACAAGAAATGGGATTGAGATGTGAGCGTTTTCCTCCCAGGGACAACAGATTGACCAAGGCTCACTAAAATAAGCCCTAAAAAGCAGGATGTGGGTTCTGTGCCCAGAATCTGGGCAGTTTCCACAGAGAACATGTCTGGAGTCTTAGCAGACCTGGAGGAATCCACCTGGCTTCTAGTCAGAGAATGTGTTGCAAGATGCATCTGTACCTTCATGTTTCAGTTTTCAGGCACTCCCTAAGATCAGAATTTGCGGTTGATGAGTGAGAAGGGAGCCCAGTCCTGGCCTCTCCAAACCTGGGAGCAGCCACTGCTGCCAGCCTGAGCTGCAAGGCTTCACACCCTGCAAAGCCTCACTTGCCAGGAACAGCACAACTCCACAGGCTGGCAAAGGGGAGCCTAAAACTTCATCTCCACGAGCTGAAAATCAAGAAGAGCCCATACAATCTTGTCCTGGCAGAAACAACAGCAAAACAACCAGCCCTTGGCAGGCAAGAGAGATGCTCTGTAATGCACTTCTGGAAAGTGCCCTGCAGTTGTACTGACACTACCTGCTCAGCTCAATAACTGCCACAGAACAGAGAGCAGGCAGGGGAAGGTCAGGTGGAAATTAGATTCCAAAAGAGACACTGTGCATTTAAAATTCTCCAGCCTCGGGAGGACAGGATTGAGTTGTTTATTCAGGAGGAAGCATGTCTGGCTAACATTGAGCTTGCATTTAATTGGCACTGATGAACAATAAAGTTGCAAACTCCTTTCACCAGTGCATGAATGTGCAGAAAACAACCTGCCACAGAACATTATATAGGAAATACTGTCCTTTGGCATGCTGCAGCCTTCTGCCATGTGAATCACAGCCCATTCTTCAATGACATGGATGCTGGGCTGCTCAGGGGAGGGAGAGGCAGCTCTGACCATTACACACCAGCCAACATCATTAGAGTCAATTACCCCATTAGCACTGAAACAGACCCGATACGTGAACGTGAACAGGGAGCCTCAACGCCATTCAAGTGCTGCTTTCAACTGGAGATCAAAAATGGGCACAGGAAAATATCCAGCTGCTTACAACCAGCGCTCAGCACCCGGCAGCATTGGGTCCCTAATTAGGATTTAATAAGCTGGTAATTGTAATGGCAGCGGTCTCATTAGCCTGATACCTCATTACTGTGAGCACAGATCAAGTTGAGAAAGCCAGTCAACCTTGCAAGCCTTTCCAAACAACCAGAGAAGAGCTGATTAAAGCAAGCGCCGCTTTTGAGGCAGTTCCTAATGAAAAGTGAAATCACTGCCAATGGGAAACCAACAGTAATTTGTGTCACTCTTTTAAAGAACATCTTTAGTGAGAGGCATGGGACCAGGAAGTTTGTTAATACTAAATAAATGCCCAAAATAAAAAGGAAGAATTTGTAGTCAGCACTACAAAATAAGGAACACCGAACTGGAACAATGCTTGCCCCAAAGACAGTCCATGGAAGTTGCTAATGACTGCTCAGGGTAAAATCTCTAAAGCAGACCAACACGTTTCTGAATCTCAAAGAACTTCATGGCCCTTGGTTCCTCGCTCTGTTTATTGAAGCTGTCACTTCAGGTACACACTTGGACAGTGCTCAATAGCAGGTGAAATCATGCTGCGTTCCCACTGCAGTGCTCAGGGTGTCTTTGATCAAACCAATCTGTCTGGTGACTCTCATCTGCCTCTGTTTGTGCAGCACCACAGCTAAAGGTCTAAAATGAGGTCGTGCTTTTATCAATAACAGAAATGGAATGTGTTTTATAAATGCTTCTGGTTTCAGGAATTTAGATAAAAAATAGACTATTTCATGAACAAAACTGGAGCACAGCCATTTCGTGCTGGGTAATCCCTTAGAAACCAACCAATCAAGAACTTCTGAATGCAAATCAAAAAGCTTTTAGGCTCTGTTGCTCACCTTTTTTCCAATCAAAAACATTAAGTTAACTGAGGCCAGGATTTTGCAGCAAGTCACTTTACAGCATGTTTTCATCTCAAGAGTACAACATGAGCAGAGCATTTGTAAAATTAATTCAAAATAATCAATTCATTAAAAGTAAGTATCAAAGTGGCTTCATGAGAATCAAATCTCTAACAAAAAAAGAACATTTCTGAGCTTGATTTCTGAGTATCCAACTAGACAGTTTTAAAGTTCCTGTGAGTGGTTACCGAGGCAGACACATGTAAAAAATCTTATACAGGAGGGAGTTGAAGGATTAACCTTTTTCCTTCTTTTTTTTTGTGAAAATATGCCTGAGGAACAAATCTTTATATAGGCTGCCTTTCAGTCATAAAATACCTTGATCTATCACAGAGAGAAAACTCTGCTCTTACCCTTGTGAGTAATTTTGGGATGGCAGAGGATGTGCTTGCACAGAGGCCTTGGAGCAGCTGTCACTGGTATCACTCAGCAGCTGTTACCTCCCTGTTCAGAAAAGTAGTAATGGTCAAGGCCACCAAAAATGGAGGAACCCCTCAGGAGCCTGAAAATGAGATTTTTTTTGGCAGGTAAGGGGGTCTTTACTAGGCTGATATCAGCACTAGTACTCCCAAGAGCCACAAGCTGGTGTCTACCTGATCCTGCAGGAAGCTGGGTCAGGGAAGACACACAGCAAAATTCTCTCCCTTACCTGGTTTTGTGTCTTTCAGCATCAGGAAATGTGTGCCTTTGTGGGAAAACCCCAATGAGTTTTGGTAAGTAACTTTACAACATTATCATAAAGGGACCTTTTGTTCCAGCCACAAGATCTCCTTCCCTTCCCTTCAAATGAGATTTCTCGTGGTGTAACTCAATGACCTCCACAAAGCACAGTTATTCACCAACATCAAAATTAATGCTAATGCTAGAGTAATGCAATTTATGAACAATCCAAAAAAGCATTCAGCACTTACCATTAGGACATAATTAGGAGTTTGAAAGGAACCCAAATAACTATACCTGCTTTTCCTCACACAAGTTACTGCTCTGAGTAACCAGACCCTTGCAAAACAATTCCACAAATCCTTCTGGAGTAATCGAGTAAGGAAGTCCTGTTTTTTTAATGGCATTTTGTGTAACATTATGTTGCTACTGGAACCCACAGGATTCCCTATATTTACCCAGAGGCCAGGCAGCTCTGTTATCTGATGGAGAAATCTATCCATGCACTTAGAGGCTTGAAAAGATGGGATGAATTTTGCCTCTCCTGCCCAAAGCAATTGGGCATTTACCCCACGTCCTCCTCAGCAGCACCATGCTGGCTGTGGGGGGCCAAGGAGGGGCCCAAAGGGCACCAGGCAATCTGTGCTTGGCAGATATTGCAGGCTGACCACTTGTCTGGCCACAGATGCATTTTCTTCAGCTATTTTGGTGCTGCCATCCCTCAAGAGCTGTGAGCTGAGCCATTTCCTCAGGGAAAGCCTTTCCCCCACCAAGGCTCAGAAAACACTGCAGGCAAACTCAGCCCACATCATCTCCTTCACCATTTCTTGGTGAAGGAAATGATCTGCAATGAACTCCCTGGGGTCACAGAACCTAATAAATTGTGTAATTTAATGTCTAACCCGACTCTGTATGGAACTTTCACATGTCCCAGCTCAACACAACATCCCTATTTGGTTTGTGCATAATTTAAGGAACAGCTGAGTGCTGTTTCCTTCCTTGTGCAAGACTGGATGCAGCCACGTGTCTGAGCACTCCCCTGCTCAAACATCTCAGCTCAGAACTGCAACCTTTGGTGCTTTGCAGGGAAGTCTCTGCCAAGTTCAGCAGGGGCAGAACTTCAGTCTGTGTCTGTACCACTGGTTTTTGTCACCTCATTTCACTGTTCTCCTTACAAACATGACTTCATTTTGTGGTGCCAGTTTGTTCTATGGTTTAGAGGAACTTAAAGTATATTTTCTAATTAAAATATGGACAAGAAGTTACTCTGAGGTGAAACAACCCCTGACACGTTGAAGCAATGGCCAGCTCTGCTGGCTGGCCACACACATCCACCCTCAGCATACAAATGTCCCCAAAGAGCCCCTCTCAGTGTCTTTCAGTAATCAGGCAGATTACTGAAGGCTGGCTGGTTTTGTCTCTCCAACTTCCAGGAATTTTCCACCAAGTGGGAATACAGAGCTTTCTGACAGCTCTGAGTCAGAGTGAAAGGCAGAAAAAGTGACAGCTTTGTATGACTTGAGAATAAAACCAGAGAGAACACATCTGCAACTTCATACATATTGAAGCAGGCTACAAAAGAGTGACAGCAAAAGAAAATCATACAATGTTGGAACCTACAAATCAGGAGAACCTGACTGACAGCACAGCAACACCTAGAGAATAACAGACTAGAATTGCTGGTAGAAAATTTAAATATATTTAAATTAATTCCCCCATTCCCGAGAAAGCAATTATGTTGACGCTGGAAGTACCTAAGATTTCAATCTGTTTTGAAATATCAAGCTGTCAATATTTTCATCCATTTTGCAAATAACCATTAAGGGGAATTAAAATGCAACATTGCTCAAGGATTGCCAGTACATCATCCACACAGGAGAGAGATTAAAGCTGCCTTGACAGCTGCAGCCTCACCCAGCTGCAGCAGATGAACAGCCCACTCCAGAGCAGCACTCAAGGACAGGAGCTCGGAGGGGAAAGGATGCAGACAGCTCTAACACGGTGTAAAGGCTCTCCAGAGCACATTTGGACAGCCAGAAGCACAGATCAGGATTGCTAAACCCAGAGGAATTCAGGTGATGATGTTTCTCCTTAAAAGAAGAGACTGTCAAGGTGCATTGCTGCTCTTCCATAACTCAGCAGCCTCGTCCTGTCCCAGCCTTTCCCCTGTATCTGATTTTAGAGACACACAGAGTAGCCCAGACTGTGCCCTGGGCTAGGGGGGAAGATGGGATTTGAAGGTGTCCAGCATCACCCAGAAGACACTGGCTAGCTAAAAGAGAGACAATATTTGACAAACCGCGTGAAAAGTTACAAATTTCAGACGCTACTCAGGCAACACACTGCAGAAGCTAAAAAAACACTGAAATTGTGACTATTGAGGCACACACAAGTTTTGCAGAGTCGCAGTTTGTGGTCAAAGATAAGCTCTTCCAAGTGGTGAAGTGCTCCCTCCATTCTGCTCATGAGTTGTCATGTCCAACATGACCCAAGACTTTTTCATTAGCTCTTTATGATTCTGAAAATTCTCAGAGATGATATTGAGGGCCAAGCCTGTTGTTTGGAAATTTATCTAGCCAAGAGGAGAATTATTTCTTCTGTTTGAATATCCTTCTTTTGCCTTAAATTCAGTTTATTGGCCTTAATTTGACTGATGAAAAATCAAATAAGTCATATGGTTTAATTAAAAGCAGCCAGACATGTTGGGCTTTTTCCTGTGCATATGTAGCCCACAAAGAGAATAATATAATAATGGCCAAAGCATTTGTTTGTATTCGCCAGAAGAAGAATTTATCAGACTAAAGCAATCTTGAACTAAGTCACTCCGAGGATGAAAACCAGCAGAAGGTTAAATTAACTCCCCTAGGAACTAACTTCAAATGTATTATGTTTTCAGGATGTTTTTAAAAATCAATAGAGCTCTTGAAGCACTTTATAGACAACAAACAACTGGTTGCAAAGCAGCTAAATCAAAGTCAGGGTGGTTTGTCCTACCCTGGGAATGGCTAAAAGGAAGCACAGGCACCATTTGGTGGTACAATGACCTCCAGCTCCCAGCCAGGCTGAGCAATCCTGCTCTCCTCAGAACACTTTCATCAGCACACAGCTCTAAACTTTGGAACATGTGGAAAAGTGCCCTCGGCCAGCCAGGAGCAGTCACTGCTGCTCTGGCAGGACAATGGTTTTGTAGTTTGCCCAGCTTGATTCAGCTTTCTGCTCCTTTCTTCCCCAAAGCCCACAGGAGAGTGGTGTTTCCACAGAATCACTGGTTTGGGGTGGAAGGGACCTGAAAGCCCATCCAGTGCCACCCCTGCCATAGCAGGGACACCTTCCACTGTCCCAGGCTGCTCCAAGCCCCATCCAGCCTGGCCTTGGGCACTGCCAGGGATCCAGGGGCAGCCACAGCTGCTCTGGGCACCCTGTGCCAGGGCNTGTAATTAAAAACTTTCCTGCAGCACACAGCCTGAGGCTTTGGGCACCACTGTGCACCCAGCCCCTGCACAGCTGAGCACAGACCCTCCATGCCCATCACACCCAGGATCTGGAAGCAGGAAGCCACGCTTTGGATTCCTATTTCCAAATCACAAGAGTCCAGAGATGATACAGCTCTGGAGGGCATAGTGGCTTTGGGAAATGTGCCTCAAAGGTGATTCCTGACATTTGCAGGTCACTGACTGTGACTTATTCTAAAGCAACAGAGCAGCAAATGTGACAATGAGACATCAAAGTGCCCTGTAGATGAAACAGCAACTGTGGATGTGAAACCTCAGCCAGAACAGCTGAGGCTGCTGCACTGCCCTGCTCAGTCTCCTTTGCTCAGTTTGGACCTTCAGGTGCCCAGAGATTCTCCCAAGATGAGCAAGCTGTGCTGGCAAGCTGACAAGAGGACCTGTCAGTCTGAGTTTGCAGCAGATTTGCAGAAACTCTTTGCTAAATAGAGTAGATGAAATATTATGCTATTTTTTTTTCTTGTTTCCTTTTGCCCAAGGAAATCCCCAATTCATCAGCAGGGCCACAGCGTGACACCACAAATTTCCACCTGAACTTTTGTCACCTGTGATGTGGGAGTTGAGACCCTTAGGTCTGCCCAGCAATTCCTACAATGGAGAAGCTTTTCCACATGAAGAAATTGTCACTGGGAAGCTACACAGCAGGAACCAACTGTGCCCCCAACAGAGAGAGGTCACCATCACAATCCCACAGCACCGGGGTCCTGCTCATTGCTGTGTTCACAATTAGCTGACAGGGAGGTGAACAGTGAAATGTGAAGCTCCTGTGCCATCACCCAGGGAAGTGCAGGACATTGACTACAAAGAGCTACAGGACTTCATTTCACTCAGCACGGGGGTGAGAGGTCCAGGCCACATCTGGCTGCGGTGATTTACAAAGCGATGCACTGGAAAATGAGATCCCAATTCTGCTTTCACAAGGAGGAGCTGCTACTGCCCACAAATGGCATCTTGGCACTCTAACAGACAGCTCCAAGAAGGCTTAGCTTGATATAAGCAGTTAGAAAGAAAAGGCAAATTCAATGCTGGGAATTATTAAAAAACACATAAGTATGCCAGAACATGAACGAACTGAAGATGCAGTCCATTCATGCAGACTGAAGAAATTTTTCATTCCATATCACATTCCCAGAGGGAAAAAGGAAACAGAAGTATGGAAGCAGGATTTCACTACATGGGTGTCTCTCCCCTGCATATCTGTAACAATGGCATTCTCTGCAGAAGATGGGAGCCGTAACTGGAAAGCACATTTCACTTGAATATGCATTCAGGAGTTATAACTGAGGGAGCAAACAGAATAATGAGATTATTTCCAAAACAAGTAGATAATCACCAGGTATGACGCATCTCTGCATTTTAAGGGAAGTGATTATTCTACAGCTTGGATGGAATTCTGCCTCAGATCCATTCCAACAGACATCCAAACTGCGTACCTGAAACAACTGAGGCTGTCTAAGCAACTGGGAACAGCAGGTGCCTGCTCAATACTGACTTAATACAGAAGTAATTAAGAAAAAGAACCAAACAGGCCTGTTTTCCTTCTGCTCTTGCACAGGTAGGGCTGGTCCTGTTTGCCAGGTTCTGCTTCCAGCTCCTTCCACGAGGTGGGTTCAAGTACCAGCAGCCCATGGCCAGTAACTGGCCCCAAACAGAAATCTGGGAGCACACCCATTTACTGATGTGTGGTACCTGCTGGAGAAATCTTTTGTTTCACGTTGTCCACGCAGGGAATTTGAGTCAGGAACAGATAATCCTTAGCTTTCAAGCCCTGACCTGTTTCAAATGGGCTGAATGTCACTGCTGAGCCACTCCAGCCACAGGAACAGGCAAGTGTGGAGGTAAGAGGTGAGTTTACAGTCAATCAGCTCTCCCACAGTGACTGTGTAGAGGCATTTGGGGTGTTTGCTGGCAGTACAATTCACTCCATGGCCACTGGATGTTTCCACAGGAGAGCAGAGTGACCCTTACCCCAGGGATCTCCTCAGCAGAGCCTGCAGACCCCCATCCTTCCCACCCCTTGGACAGGAGCTCCCATCCTGGCAATGCACCTCATCCACAGGGCAGCACCTACCACCCATCCTGAGATATTAATTTATGAACTGTTCTCTGCACAAAACCATCCAGTTTGCTGATAGATGGCAAATGGTGCAAACCATGAGTAATAACAAATAAATTACCTGCTGCTCTCCAACAGACTCCAGTGCTGACCCAGGTCATCATAGAAACTGGAAAAGTTTTTCTTAAGGAACAACTAATTGAAAAACAAGACTAATGAGGCAATGAGTACTATTACTAAATCCATTCTGTTGTCATCATTAGGCGAGTCAACATTCCTGTTCTGTGCTAATTGGGTCAGATAGCAGAAGCTCAGAAAGAACAACATTAACCAAGTGTATCTGGAGCGTTCCAGAGACAGCCAGAGACAGCCAGAAGGGATGCTCGAGTACTCACTGCCTATGAATTTTGGAATCCCCTTAAGGAGTCATTCCAGTTAGATCAAGATACATTGGTTTAATCCTTTCCCTCACTCTCTCTAGCAAAGCACAAAGCACTTCATCAAGGAGTTTTCAGCTGAGGCCAAATCAGCAAGTTTGTCCTGTTTTGCTCATGCAGCAACGCTGATTTCTGCCCTTCCTGATAGACAGGGGACAGCTTCCCCTCACAGGTGACTCTGGTCCCCATTCAAAGCCACTCTATTTCAGTGCTACAAGGATGAAATTCAGATTCTCCAGCCTTTTTCTCTTAACAGGCACTAGGGACGTAAAAATGTCTTGTTGGGCCAGTATCACACTGTCTTGTGCTAAATTTACAAAGTAAATTCCCATGGCTTATAACTACTGGAATAACACCTGCCAGAGTAAGTCTACACTTGCCATGATTACCGATACCTGAAGTTTGTAAGCTACCAGAAAGATCCTTGTTTATCCCAGATGAAATAAATCCAGGATGGTTGCAGTCAACTGAACCTAAAGGCCCACACTGTGAGCTGAATTAGGTGCCCCCTGGATACCTTGTGCACGTCAAGGCATCACACAAAAAGCAAACCAAAATTCTTTGTTTTCTCTCTGCTGGAGCTGGGTTGATGACAGGAGTCAGATTCAAAGGGTTGTTTTTATTCCACAGTTCTACAGAATATTCCTTCCACTAGGGTTGTCACAGTGTACATGAGAAACGTTTTTCAGTCACTCAAAACATGCCCTTTGTAGTTCTTGGGGGTTTTGTTTGGTCTTCTTAATTGTTAGAAAGTAAATAATCATGACAGGGACAAATTAAAAGGGATGAGTCTGGCTGATCACATTTCTATCAAATGTGATAGACAAGAGTCAAAAACTTCTTCTTTAATGCAATAATCTGTAAACATTTCCCCAACAACTGCAGGAAGGAGATGCAGCTGAAGAAGAGTTGGGTACTTACTTGGTTAGACCCCCCCCCACCCCAACATTTGTACCAAAGACCATCTTAAACCATGAATCAACAACTGCCAACCATGAGTCAGCATGCTGAATTTAAATATTTCAACTTCCCAAATAAAGAAATGAAATTAATCTAAAAATATTTTAATGTAGCAAGCTTGGCTATAGAACCAGTGCAACATAAAGAGGACACCCATTGTATAACCAACTTTACTGCTTAACAGAGTAAGCTACAGATGCAACAGATTCACCACAAGTTATTTGGTTAAATTAAATACTGAAGTTAGGATCATGCTGTTGGTAATTGTGGTTTTACAGTACCAATGCTCAAGTTGGCTGAGTTAGTTTGACTGTAAGTAAAATGCAAGTTTACAGAAAAAGAAAATAATTTAGTATAGTATCCTGTATTCTGTTCCATGCTCAGTCACAATGACAATGTCTTCAATGGATAAACAACATTTCAGCATTATGTAAATAATGCCAAAACATACAGGAATTGTAATGCCAAATTTACAACATAACACAGTGCTTAACAGATTCCTCAGGTGTGGGGGCCAGTGGTAACAATGCTAAACAGGACTAGAAGCATCCAAGCCCTACTCAGTGCATACACAGTGGACCACACTGACAGGAATGCTTTACCTTTTGATGGAATTGTCACTCTGGGAGTTTGTGTCCCAAACATAATGCAACAGGAAGTTGATGTTAAACCCTTGCCTCAGACATGAAGCAAAAGCACTACATGTTATTTACAAACCTGAACCAGAAAAACCACTGTAAGAACAGAGAAAAGATGTGATCACTCGACAAGGATGACAGAGCTTGGTTACTGCACTGTGTGAACCAGGATGGTAATGAAGTTGTAAACAAACTTTAACCAAATTAGGTTAACGCATCTATTCTTACCTCAAGAATATTGCCATTTCAGCAGACAGTGATTTTTAAAGCTAAGGACACTATCAGAGGTTTTATTTTTGTTTAAAGCCAACATTTAAAAAACCTGGAAGCTGGCAAATTATTTTTGTTCCTTATTAGCCTTCATTAACTTCTCCACAGCACACTTCAACAAAATTTTCAACCCCCCTGATTTTATCTAATTCTGCTCCAACTTAAGCAGCTGGTAGCAAAGTTGAAGCAGACTCTACCAACACCAGAAAATCCCTTCTCAGAGTGGCTTGGTTTACACCACTGAGGATGAATTCAGACTGCTGGCATTGCTCTACATTGAACACAAACCACTGAAGCATTAGGTCTTAATTTGAAAAGAAACATTTCCTCAAAATTAAAGAGGCTTTGCAAATATGCAAAGAAAGACATAGGGAAATCATATTTCAATCTGTCAATCCCAGCAGTGTCAAACTCATTCCTTCTCCCCACCCTCCAACCAAACACTGCCAAAGTGGCTGATGAGACACTGATGGAATTAAATCCACTGACATAAAGCCTGAATACAAAACAAAAAGAAACTTTGTCCCTGCCGCATCTATTTTTTTCTTTTTTTTTTTCTTGCACTTTGTAATGAACCCATACAAGCATGAAAGGAGTTGTGTTGGTATTTTGTGTTGTTTTTTAAAACAGGCATAAGAGTTGTGCCAGACAAAACTGAACAAACTTTTATTTCACTTCAGAAAGAAATTTTTTTATAT
This sequence comes from Horornis vulcanius, assembly GCA_013401035.1. Taxonomy (NCBI): domain Eukaryota; kingdom Metazoa; phylum Chordata; class Aves; order Passeriformes; family Scotocercidae; genus Horornis; species Horornis vulcanius. The sequence continues at coordinate 13,620 of VZUA01030678.1, forward strand.
TACCAACCTATTTCTCTTCATAACTAAAGGCGATAAAAAAAAATCCATAGTAATGAAAAAAAACCCCAAACCCTGTAATCAAACTGCTTTTTCAAGTATGTTTCTCCCCTCATGAAAGAGCTGCATTAGCTGATCAAAACCCACATCACAACAAGCAGACTTAGTCCCTAGGCCCAGATCCCCTGGAAATGGGCTCAGCTGGATCTCCAGGACACAAGACTGGAGGCAGATGGGCACGTGCACAGTTTATATCACTCCTGAAATCCCTGATTCTGACTACATCCACTGTCACAGCCCCATCACATCCCCCCAGCAGGAGAAATGGCACAGGAGCCACAGAGTGATGCTGGACAGGTACCGTTGTTCAGCCCAGTGCAAATCTTGTGCTGATGGAGATGCACTTTGCAGAGCTACCAGACTGGAGAGTTTTGCCCACAATGTTTTTACAGAGCATAACATAAACCACATCCTGGTAATTTTGTACAGCCTGGAATTCTCATCTCCATCTATTGCAATTATGGAATCATAGAATCACAGAACAGTCTGAGTTGGAAGGGACAAGGATCATCCAGTCCAACTCCTGAGGCCAATGAAAAGTCAGTGAGGGGGATTCTACAAGAGTTGGTCCCTGCATTAAACACTAATACATGTGAAAAATAAACGGGGACAAACTTCCAAGTCACAATCAGTGATGGTGATAGGTTCAACTTTTCTTCCTTCCTCCTTATTTTCACTTCCCATTAATGCAAGAGAAAAGTGCAACTTTGCAGCATGTTTGTTCACATCAAGTTTTTCCTCAAGAACACATTTTGCAGTAACAAAATATGGTCTATAAAGTCGCAAAGTGCACAAGCTGAAGGCACAGAGTACAAACACATAAGAAAACAGATTCCAAAATACCAAGTAACAAAAAAAGAGATAAAAGAAAAACCTGGAATTCAAAACTCCCTGACAGAAGATACATTTATATGGGACCAACTCTTGAAAGGTGACAGGTTTTAAACTAACAAACAAATACTGCAAAATAACAAAATTTTATTCTTATTATTTAAGTAGAAGCTCCAGAAAATAACTTGAAGTTTAAAATCAAATACACTGACGTGTTAACTAGTTTTAAGAATGTCCTTAATATTAAGAAAAGAGTGCAAAAAGGATTCTTCCATTCTAACGCTTTTGGAAGCTGCTGATTTCGGCTGCCCATTCCCACTTTGAAAGGATTGTTTTTCAAGGTGCATTCCTCACAAAGGTCACAGAAGAGCTTGCTGATAGGCCAGACCAAGGAATTGTGTCTTTCAAAGACATCCCAACTGTAGCAGCAACTGACATTTTAAGATATAAAGAAGAAAGTCCACAACTCTTCTTTGAGGCATAGTTCTTGTCAGAGCTTGAGTATCAGCAGTTGCCAAAGGAGGCTCCAGATGCCACCTGTGCTCCTCCAGTGTCTGTTCTGGCTAGGAATAGAAGCTGATCCAGTATATTCACTATCTGTATCCCCTGGAGCTTGCACAAGCTGATGAGCCATCTGAAATTAAAGAAAAGTTGAGAAATTCTCTCATATTAAACTTCCACATTATGTCCCTTGCCATCCTTCCCCCAAAACACAGCAGTGTCTGCAAAACATTCACAGTGTAAACAGAAGCTGACACACCACATAAATGTCATTTCAGCCTACAGTAAGAGTTCATCATAAAACTGTGTGACTTTTTATGGTAGAGAGTAAAGTGAACATACTCAGCTGAAAGCACATGAGGAAACTTGGGGGTAAGAGGGCCACAAAATGAGCAGAAGTTAACACCAGTACCAGAACAGATACCATTCCCCAAGGACTCTACATCCAAGCAGTTTGTTTGATTTCTTGGCATGGTAAGGGTTACATTGCAGACAGCTGTTACATGTGGAGATGCAGCCTGTGGCACCTGCCCACCCTGAGAAGCCACAAGGCCACCAGGACCTGACTGCCCAAGCTGTGAGGGGCTGGAGCCTGGTGCAGGGCAGGGTTGGAGCTGTACTTACTGTAAGTTAACTCTTCCCCAGCTCTCTTGCGTGACTGGTCACCTCTGTGGGAGAAGGCAAAGAAAGGTGTTTTCATGATAACCTCAATTAAAGACGTCCCAGCTCCTCTGGACCTACAAAGGTCCCTACCAACCCCAACCATTCTGTGACCTTCAAAACAGTGGTGAAATACCTCAGCACAATCAGCAGCTTCTAGAGGTTTAGAAACAAAATGCAAACATAGTAACAATACTACTACTGCAGGAATCTCAATTTATCCAAAAGTATAAGCTGTATTTCATAGATTTAATTAGCTTATCCTTTTGCTACAGGCAGTAGGCTTGATCTCATAGGATAATCTTTTACAAAATGAAGATGACAAAAAAATGCAGCTGGAGTTTAAAACATGCCTAAAATTGTTTTCCTCACTTTGAACTGCTCAACCAAACTTCACAGAACTACATCATAGAACTACATCTGTCAGAAATGATGCTCCTGAATCCTACAGACTCTAAGCAAGTCTAAGCTGACAACACTTGCTCTTTAAGCAGAAGATTTTAGCACTTAAAGCTGTTGATAAGGTGTTGTTCTTCAACTAGAAGCTGATGTGCAATTACTGCTGCTGAATACACCTCACTGTGCTGTGGTCCTCAGGGTTATTGCTTTCAGTCTTACTAATTCTGTATGTGACTGATAACAGTTCTGCTTACAAATGCATTTCACCAGTTTCACACTGCTTAGAGAACTAAAAGTCCCATTTCAAGTACTAACAGTCTATATCCACAAAACCAACTGGTTTTTTGAAATGCATTTTGCCTTGTAATGGTCAGTGTCCCTTACTCCCTTCATACAGTCTCTCCTCCTTACAGAACCAGCCAAAGAACTTCCCAGCCAAGTCTCTCATTTTCAGGTAACTGAAGAAAAACATTCTTCAAACCAGTTGGTTTTGTGGATATAGACTGTTAGTACTTGAAATGGGACTTTTAGTTCTCTAAGCAGTGTGAAACTGGTGAAATGCACTTGTAAGCAGAACTATTATCAGTCACCTACAGAATTAGTAAGATTGAAAGTTTGACAACACCAAATTGTTCCCTTTTCTGTTTTGTTCTGTACGTTACATTCTTTCATCAGCATTATACGCCTACTCAGTCACAAAATGTCACACTTCTATTCCTTGGGCCAAACGCATTGTTTTTCTCAGCCCAGGGTCTTAAAGTTTTATTTTTATGCTTATCTCTCAAAAAATTACTTTCCTCAACAGACAGCCTTACAAGGAAAGTGCCTGCACCACATCATTTGCATTTGGGTCAACAGTAGAGCTCTGAAGCTCAATAATTTACCAAGCTTTGAAGAGAGAGATGACCTTTGAGGAAAACCACTGGGTATGAAATCCAGAAATACACCCAACACTAAACATACCCACATCTAGCAGGTGTTCAAATTACAGGGTCAGACTCTAAGCATTGGAAAGGTAACAGAAAAAATGAAGATGTTTTCTCTTTATGAAGGAATGAACCTCTTGGGAATAGAGCACAAGGCTTCTCCAGGCTGATCTTAAGATTTTCAGAGTACTGCAGCAGTGATGAAAAGTGCTGTGCTTTGCTTGGGCAGAAAAACAGAACAGCACAGAGCAACAGGCACTGCCCAGAGGGAACAATTTACAGTATGAACATTTTCTGCTGTGCCTTTTATTGTTTGTTCCTCTCCCTCTTCCCCTCCCCAGGTTCAAGCCTTAGATGGGAAATGTCTATTTAAAATAAACACCTTGCCTCTATAAATAACTCTGAAAGTGGAGTGGAGTAAGGGGAAAACTGACATTTTCAGAAGCACCATGAATAAAAGAGAGCTTATAGAAAATAAACAGCCAAAGTAAAGGTTGAAGTTGAACAGGAGCACAATCATGCAGTAGAAGCACCACCAAAACCAAGGGATGCACTTCAACCAACCTGATGAAAAAATTTCAAGCCTTACAATCATCTGCTTTTTGGGTACCATCTGCAGGGCTGTTAGTGCTCAAAAGACATTGAAAATAAGGCCATAGTTCAGATACTGAATTGTGAAGGTTCTTTATTAACTCTTAAATTATTTCTTCAGTATTTTTAGGTGTATCCATTTTTACCATTTCAGCACTGTCCTGCACAATCACTACTGAAGATTAATAATTATTACCTAGTAAATCCATTCTGAATAAGCTCTCTTTGAAGTTTCTGGTCTTGAGCAGCATATTCCTGAAGCTCAGATTCCACAGCAGGGGGTAGAATATTTGGGATGAATTTAGAAAATAAAGCTGGTGCCATCTGTACCCATTCTGTAAGAGAGAAAGCAATAACAAAATACATGGAAGAGATATTTTGTGAAAATTTTACTTCTCGACAAATATAATTTTACTTTGGATACATATTAGGATCCTGAATTTAAAAAAACAGGAAAAAGAAAAACCTCCAAATCCACAGAAACCATGCCTTAAAGCAGAACAAATAATGAGACTGTTGAAATCAGATGTTTACATGCAGATGGAAGAATTACTGTTTTTCTCAACCTCGTCATCAAACTGAAATTCAGTTCTTGCTGCATCTCACAGGACCTGCTGAGTCTCTGAACACTGTTAAGGACAGGCAACTGATGATTAGCAAACTCACTTGGATAATTAGATAATGATTGTAACATTTTACTCCAGGAAATTCATCCCCAAAATGTACCCTTCTCTCCCCTGAGCCTTACTTCTAAAAAGCACAGCAGTATCATCATACAACCCTACTCCTCCACCCCCATTTCAAAGGAATTCATGCATTTCTCTTACTGATCTTCCAAAGCTTAGACAAACACTTTTTTAATGTCCATAATACAATTCTAACCTGTACTAGTTCAGCTTCAGGACAAAAATGTGATTTAATTTCACTACACTGAACACTGTTTTACAGGAGCAAGACAATTTACCTTGAAGTTGCTTCAAGGCTTTAAGACTAAGCAAGGGGTGAAAATTGGCTTTATAGCAACTGTATAGTGAGTTCTGAGAAAAATAAATAGCCCTCAACTATTTCTGCAGCCAGACTCTCCACAGGCTGTAGGAGTTACCTGAAATTTGATCTTTACTTAGCAAAAAGGGATGCTTTTAAATTCACTGAGGAATATCATAAGTTTTTATACAATTCCCACAGTCCTGCAAACCAACTGAGGGAGCATTCAAACCCCTCATCCAGATCAGTGACAGAGGTTTCAAAAAGACTGGCCCTAGTACTGAGCTAGGATTAAAAGTCTCTGGCAACATTTGGAAGTCTGACAGCTCTTAGGAACTTCCAACCTGAAGAGAAAACAAAGGAAGAGAAGGAGAATGGGAAGGCCCTGGCTGCCAGTCATGTCAGCATGGCTTCTCCCTCTGCCCTCTGCACTGCAGACACTCCCAGGCTGCTCTAATCCCACAGCACCTTCCACTGGCCCCCCTCCTGCTCCACCTCCCCACTAATCTGCTCCCAGCGCCAGTGGAACAATCCCAGAGAAAGTGAGCAGCACTGCCTCAGAGGAGCCTTGCTCTGACTGATTCACAATTCATCCCCAAGAACCAGGATCACCAAAGAAGTTTATCCTGGGCTCTTCAACTACTCAAAATCTGGTTAGTTCCATGGTACCAACCCAAAGCAGTGTTTGCTCTGCTGTGGGCAGCAAGACAGGGATCATCGGAAATGGAAAACTGTGAAATCACAAGTCACCACCTACAATATGAAGTGTGGTCAAGAACAACCACCCTGAGTTACTTTCAAAAGAGTAACACTTTTATACATATGTATACACCCTTCCATCTTTGGCCCTGAACACTTTCTAAAACTGAAATTAGCATTGCCTAAAATTGATGGAAGTATGTTAATTTTGCTGATGTAAAAGTAATTTTTGCTTATAGAAAGTGCATTTTGTACATGTAGAGTCCACTATATTCCTGGTTTGTACACAGGCTAAAAATTGCACTAAAGCTTTTTGTAAAGGATTCCCATTCTCATTTCTGTTTTCATAAATGGGGACTGCAAAAACAGACTGAAGAAGCTCAGGCACAATCCTCTCAGGGATAGTAAGAAACTGTCAGTACTGTAAAAAGGGAAACAGGTGCCATTTATTTATGGATATTTTGAACACTTCCTGTTTCCAAAACTTCTCAAACACAGGGTAAGGCACTCCTCGGTTCTCCAAAACTTAGAAAACCAAAGATTCTTGTACAAAATTGATTGAAATCTGCAACATCATTTTCCTTACAATATAACTGATGTTGCATAAGACGCCACAATGTGTTAAATTAAGCTCTTCCATGAAATAATACCAACAAAACAATGGCTTCATAAAAGAAACAGCCAATCATTCACCTCATGCCAAAGATCTGGTTGCTTGAAGAGTGACTCTCAATACAACTTTCACCATTTCAATACTTCTAAATTTCTGCTATGAATGTCTCATTAACATCCTCTTTTCCTTATTTGTACAGAGAAGGGATGGATCTTCCCTTTGTCTCCAGAACAGAGGGTTGGGTTGTTTATTTTTTAAAAAGTATTTGGTATTCACATGGTACCTTGCCCAGGTGACAGACAGGGAAGGAGAACCAGGGTGGAACTGAGCATTTTGATGCACAAAACACAACACACTTTGACTGTTAACTGAGCATTAGTTTGGCAAAAAAATGACAACCACAAGATGAGATCAGTAGAAACGTTTTTCCTTTTTACCTGGTCGTAGTGTATACAGGCCTTTCACAATATTTGCCATGGTTGAAGGAGTTATTTGAAACGGTGTTGACTGAGCTTCCAAAAGTAAAGCTGAAACAAAATTAACACAATTAGCAACTTTTCCAACCAAGAAATACAGGCTCTTACACATGGATTTTTTTCAATCAAAAAAATATAGTAATTGTGCTTTTTTTGGCACCTGATGTCCTCACAAAGAAAATAACCATGTTTCTGATTTCAACTTATTCTCAAGAGTAATAAAACATCACCTTTAGATAGAAGTATCCTGCTCAAATTATGTATAGTAAAAATGTGTAATGACTTATTTTTCATTCACTGAAGGTAGCAGAGGTTCAGCAAAACCAAGCAGGTGATGGCTTTAAGTACTCAGACACAGAACTGAAGCAAACTCATACCAAGTGTGTCAAACACCTGAAGACCCACAAATCCTTACTTCACAGCATTTAGAATCTTGCACACAAAACTAAGGATGGATTGAAAGGCTACACATGTGTAGTGCAAAAATTGTAAATGTTAAAGAAAAGTCATTCTTTTAAACACAAGTTAATAATTGCAACTTCCTCTTGAAGAAAAAACTGCCAATAGCACATTTACTATTTATGTTGTGATGTACAGGCTTTTATCCCTGCATGTATTTATATGAGCTTTGTCCATACATCTGAATTACAGAAACACACACACAAAAGAAAGAAATTAAGAAGGTGTAAACCAACTGCTATCTCTTGATTTTCATTTCTCTACCAAGCAGTTAAGCACTCTTCTGTGCCCACCACAGGAGGAGAAATGACTCTTAAAATTCTACCTAAGGGACATGTCTCTTGGGCTCATATTGGAGAAGCTCTGCTTTTTAAGCTTCAGAGCAATTCCAATTCTGGCTTCAGCATCTGCCACTAGAATACTTAAATAGAAAGAAAAATCTTCAGTAGCATGTTTTTTCTTCTGGAATTATTTAAGTGGCTCATGCCATAGGGAAATTAAAACAAAGTACTTTTTGGTAACCTTCAAGTAATCAAAGTTGTTATGCTTAACTGTTACAGACGATTTTGCTTTACAGAGTCATCCTAAAAGTGCTTGCTAATTTCAGCTGAAGCCTTGAGGGTGTGAGAGCCTGTGATTTGTTCTGTAATGACATATTTACAGCCCCTTTCCTAAAGATTTGTCAAACAGCCTCTTGGTAGCAAAGAAAGTTGGAAATCATAGAATTAAAATGGGCACAGTGCTTTATAAGGTGACAGTAATGCACAACTCCAACAACATGTGTGCATATACAAAAATTTATATAATTAATTACTCTGTGGCCGCTTCAGCCTAAGCATCACCAATAGATTTTCAAAGTATCCAAAGAACTGTGAATTTGTTCTTCAGATGGTGTTAAATTATGCAAAACAAATTATTTAAAACAAAAAATCTTCACTACATTATTGCAGCTTCAGAAATTAACATTTCCTATCTTGCTTTCTGCAAATGCACACATCACCTGCTACAATGCAGATTTAAATCACTCACTCCTGATTTACTGTCAATAAATACAAACATAACAGTATTATGTTCAACAAGATAAAGTAATGGCATGTATTTCCTGATTCTCAGTAAAGAAAATTAAAAAATATCCTGTTCCATAAGCCACACAGTATGAACTAACCCAGCTTGTCCAAAAGCTGGACATCAAGCCTCAAAAATTAATAGCACTGCTGTAGGATTTGTGGTTTTTTGTTTCCAAAAGAGTAAACAAGTCTCCCCTCTGAACAGAACGAAAAGATCTCAATGTAAATTTAAAGACAAAGTTGTAAACTAAGATGCAAAGATGTAAAACTTCTTTGCACACAAATTCATCTTCAGTTTTGCAATGAAACAGACATTCATTCAATTCTGTATTGTGTCTTGAAAGGCTCACTCAAGGAACAGAAACAGCTCTGCCAGACATGCTAAAATTACCTCTGTTGTTATTTTACAATCTTACAAAAGACCAACAAATNTAAAACTGAACCTCAGCTGAATGAGAGTGGTAATGACACCATGATACCATCTGACCACCTCCACAGTGCTCATGAATTAATACCACATTCTACAGAATAAGTAACTAACATGTGAACAAGTTAATTAACCTGTAAAGAGTCCTGAAAATAACTCCTGGCAGAATCAAAGAAGTATGGGTTCCCATGATGAAATGCATTAAATGCAGAAAGATACAAAATGCTTTGAAATATTCTTGAACACAACACCCAAAATGGCCTCAAGGAATTCTGAGGAACAGTGAATGAACAATATTGCAGTAAGTGAAGTATGAACCTGCAACACTTCAGATACTCTGCAGTAATCAGGTTGCCTCAGTACTGCACAGCAGAACTGGAGAACCATGTCCCTGGATGAACATTTAAGCTGCTTCCTAATTACAGTGGAGCACTTTGCACAAGATCCAGGAGCCCAGTAATTCCAGGAGCAGCAGATGGTATCTTAACAAGCTGAAATTCACTTATTCATAACTCAAGACTGACTTGCAGAAACTAAGGTTTAGCTGTTCTAAAAAGCTTTTTCTATCCTTCAACATTCCCTTGAAAACAGATTTATTTTACTTGCTGAAGATGTAACTTTTCTGGCAGAACAATGAAACTTTTGCATGTTAATAAAACAAGGGCTTTTCCCCTCCCTCTG
>VZUA01030681.1:0-12229 GCA_013401035.1 Horornis vulcanius
ATAAATGGCACCCTGTGCTGCTGTTGGAGAGATGCAGGGTGTGGAGCTGCAGTTCTATTTCCACCAGCATATATTAAACCCACCTTTGGTTACAGAGCAAGGAAGGCAGAATTAGGATTTATTTCTTGTTTGTGGAGATATACTCTTTTTTTCCACTTGTTTTTTGTTGGGTTTTTTGTTTTTGTTTTTTTTTTTTAATCCAAAGCAGGCGCTGAAGCTGCTGATTCCTGCCAGCAGGGCTGGGCCAGGCTCCAGCAGGGCCAGCACAGGGAAGTGGTTGGGGCAGGACAAAATGCTGGTGGTGTAGAGCTGCCTCTGTTGGTGTGGCACTGGTTTCTGGGACAGTGGGACAAGAAGGTGTGCAGCTGTCATTTGATTTGTGAGGCATCCCCAGTTTAGCAAACAGCTCTGCAGCAGCTTGTTGTCTGGGAGGCACAGAAATGTTCTTACAATGACCTTTTTTGTTTTGGTTTTTTTCTCCCAGCCCTTTTTCTATGAAAGCTATTGCATTCTTGCTGCTGTCAATTTAGGAGTTTGTTAAACCATTCCAGACGTGTTTGTAGAATATCTGTTTTGAGTGTAATCTACACTGTGCTCCCTGGACCCTTCCTCTCTGTCACAGAAAAATAAGCTTAATAGAGTTAAATGCAAAAATACAATTTCCACTGAACAATGAGAATTGTCTGTATAAGCCTCCTATGTAAACAGAAAGCACCAATTTGTGCGGCTCTGCAGTTAAATACCGGAGATTAATTTTTTACAAATGTCTGTATTTAAATTTAATATACATGTTAAGCCTTTTCCCTTTTTTGTCAGTCTTTCATTTGTAACAGGCATGGAGTCAGTCAGAATTACTTCTTTCCAAAACCAAGGAGGTTTAATTTCTGAACCTCATGCTAGGCACAGAAAAGTTTGCTTCCCTAAACAGGATTTACCCACTTACCCTCCCCAGCTGCTGCAGGCCAGTGTGTCCCAGGCTGCATAGAGCTGTGCCCCATGCTGCCCTTGCAGGGCTGCCTGAGCCTGGCCAGCAGGGCTTGTCAGGAGCACCTCTTCCTCCCCACTCATTTTTGTAGTACTTCATCTCTTCACATTATTTTGGGAATGATGGGTAGAAGAAGGAGAACATCTCCTCCATCTCTCTTCACAGTGTCTCCTTGCATCCATGCATGTTTTAAAAGTGCAATAAATACGTGTTCTGGCCCAGATTCTGTTGCTGGGCTCTCTGCGTGGGGGAGTTTCAATTGTTTGAAGTGCTGGAGCATCTGTCAGGCAATGTGGGCTGTCTGCTGACAGGTCTCTGGGTGTGTCTTGCTGGGGACCAGGCATTAGGAGGGGAGCAGTGCTCCCATCTATCTCATCAGCTTCTGCAGCAGCTGTGTTCCCTCCCCACATTCACAGGCAGCCTCTCCATTGCCCAGTTCTGGGTTTGCTTGTGTAGTACATTGCTTCCAGAATGAAATTACTCTTTCTCATGGGGAAAATAAGTTTCCTCAGCTTTATAGGCAAATTAGTCTCAAGGTGTTGAGGAGGACTTACAGGGCAGTAGCCATGTGGGTGACATTGGAGACAAATATGAACACCAGTACCTCAGGCTTTTTAGTTACCTTTTGTGTGCCACTCATTTATTTAACTAGCTTATTCCCTTAATTAAAGTAATAGTAAGAAATAAAACATAAAAAAATCATGCAACATCATACTTCATTAATAATCTCAAGAATGTTTCTACCACTGTATCTTTTAACCTGTATTTATTTTTAAAAGAATATTGAAAAGGATGCATCTTCTGTTATTTTGTGTTATCATGTTTGCTGTTACCTTTCTGCTCTTCTTTATATATTTGAATGATTGCCTTGAAACTTCATGATTGGCACACATAGATATTTATGTGCCTAACCATCTGCAGATCAAGTAATCAGTGGGAATTAATGCTGAAATTCATGTTGATGTAGTTCAGGAAAAAGAAGGCGGAATAGGAATAATCCTTTCAGAAAAGCCATGAAATGTAAAAAAGGCCCATGTTGCAGCATCTGAATAACAGAGCTGTACATTTGAGAAATGACAGTGACATCGAACCCGTCAGTAAGTGCTTCACAGCTTTCCTTTGGCATTGCAAACCATTTGAGCTCTGTACTTCTGGTTGATGTGATGCTGGCTGGACCCCATGATATGCTATACAGCCTTGTAATTCTCTTCCCCAGCATATATTCTCTGTATACATTGGTGCTGTGTGACCCTGCTGTCTGGCCTGCCAAAGACAAACAGCCATCCGAACTCAAATTTGTTGCCCATGTCCGGTCTGTGTAGCACTTAATCTTGGGAATGAGCCCTTCCTATTTTTTCTTGTTGCTTGTATTGCTGTACCTCAGGACAACTGAACCTGTCCATAGAGGCTGCAATGCTTTATCTACATTAATTAAAATCCTGCATAAAAGGTAGTGTCTCAACAGCTCTCATTTATCTATCTTTATGTTTGTCTTACAGAACAAATAAAAGTGTATTGGGCAGTATGTGATGTGGAACAGCTGAGGAGCCTGGCTTGGCTTTCTCCAGAGGGTATCCAGAGTGGCTTCAAAGCTTTGTGTCCTCCTTATCATGTTCACAGATAAGTCTTGGAGTGGGGATGAAGGCAGCAGCTGCATCAGTGGGTACTGAGGTAGTCCCCAGCTAAATTCTCTGGCTGAGTTGACTGCAGGTGTCTGTGATTTTTGTGCCTCATGTAGTGGAAGATCACCCAGGGAGGTGCCAGTACTGATTGTGTCTTAATAGATGCAGCTTTGGTTAGATACCAGTTACTCCTTGGCTGCTCATCTCCAAGCACAAATGTTCAACTGAGCACAGCAACTTTGTGCACCATCAACTTTTAAGGCAGTAGGGTCACAAATAGGGGCATGCAATTTTTACTAGGTCATGAGAGGTGGTTATTGTACTGTTGCTGAGTTATAACATCTTCATACAAGATGCTTGTGGCAGTGGAGATTCAATTTAGGGGTGACTGATTTACAAGATTGCACCAGTGATATATGCATCAATCTGTGCACAGGCTGCTCAAAATGGATGCATGGGGAGTACTTCTCTGGGTATAAATGTACTATATATTATAAATACATAATGCTTATGTAGACCAGTTTAATATCTTCCAGTAGTATGTGGAAGGAGCAGGGAATAGAGAGATTCCTGCCTCCACTCAAACATGGTGCTTTGCACTGGAGGTGCCAATATCTCAAGGGACTTCTTAAGTGCATTCATTATACATAAATCTCACATGTGTGTGCAAAGATATGTATGTAAATGAGGACTGGAAGATTGAGTTTTGTATTCCATGTATGTAAATGCCTGCTCATACACTTGGAATTATGCTGTTGGCTGTAGGTTGCAAGTATAGCAAAACCATATGGCTTAAAAAATAGCTTCAGCTCTGTGCTGTGAAATGGAAGAGAAATGCAGTGTAATGTGCAGAGCTGCAGTCACTACTTTTACCTCTGGGATTTTGACACATCCATTAACAAGGAGACCTTGGTGGTGCAGTTGTTTTCAATCACTGTCAGTCTCATGGAAAATTCAGAGGAAAAAAATGCACAAGTGACTGGTGATATTGTTTAAGCGATAGTGCTGAAACTCATTCATTTAATTTGAGTTATATATGACCATATAAATAAAATATAAGTGTATATGTATACATAGTAGTCTTATATGTATGACTAAGTGTTTGTATGGTACCTTCCATTCCAAAATGTTAGGTTATGTAGCAGAATAAAGGACCTTAAAATTAGGGAAAAAATTAACTTGTATGCAAACCTGTTTTATTTCTTCTTTCTCATTAGTAAAATGACACAGTTGTAAAGAAACAGGTTATCTACCCAAGAGATGTAGAAAGGCGTTGCTTAACTTAAAAACCAAAGTGGAGTGTAATGTAGTATTCAGCTTAACTGATGACTTTTGAAGACTGGGTAAACATTATACCCAAAGTGGGGCTGGAGGTGACTGGGGGTCAGTAACTTGGTTTTAGATGGAGAAGGATTTTACTGGCTACAAGATTATCTGGGAACCTGAGAATACATAATGGTATATGCATGAGGAAAACTCAACAGTAGATATGCAAAAATAATAAAAGAGATTGAAATAAGTAAGATAGAGATGAGTCTCAGCAGCAAAATCCAGATGTGGATTTCATAGAAGATACTTTTTTAATGAAAAAATTTGAGAAATATTTTCCCTTTCTCCTTCCAGCTGGCTCTACTTGGGCCCCTCTCTAATATAAGCCACATAAGAGAAATGCCAGTCATAATCTAATATAGCACTTGGTGAATATGAAATATTAAGAAACAATGGGGAAATGAGAAAAAGAGACTGTAGGAGAACCAGTCTCCAGACCTGGCCTCTTTTTCATGGGTTTATCCATTCTGGGAAAGAGGATATACAATATTTTCAGTAATGTTTTCCCCAGTTATTCATTTGCAGCTTTGTTTTTAGCCTGGTTCTCAGGTCTTTGATATTCCTTCTTCTTTTTTGTGATGTGAGCCTGATATCCACCATCATCACCAATAACCTGAAAACAAATTGCTTTCATAAACTGGGTAAGTTAAACCTCTGACTGTCCATAGCCTCCACTGCCATTAATGGCCTTTTTGTTCATGCCCCCAGACGCCAGTCTTAAAAAATCCTTGTGCCTAGACATGACTCAGAGGATAGATGTTCAAGCATGAATGACAAATTGGTTTATTGCAAATATATGAAAAAGAAATGAGGTGCGACGATGTCAAAGTTAGATAGGCTTCTGAAAAGCCAGCGTGACCTTGTGCAATGTGTGTGCCAAGTTGCTAAATTTAACTGGGTACAGTCTTGTTAAGAAAGTGCTAATGCTCTTTTTCCAGGAGGAGAATGGGCCTTTTAGGCTCCCTAGGCACCTGACCTCTTTCGGTGCAAATATTGAATAGCTTGCACATCCTGACCTGCTTCTATTTACAACTCTTCCAGCTGAGCTCAAGGAAATACTGCTGGGAGCAGGGAAGGGAGGAGACCAAAGCACAGACCAAGTAGAAGGACCCACATCTTCTCTTCACTGCTTTATACAGCAGGTCTCACAGATGTACAGGAAAGGTTTTTGACCCGGAGTGTTTTACCTCCAGAGTCTTAAAGGCTGCCCTGTTACCTTGTCGGAAATGGGGTCTGTGCTAAGGACAAACAGGTGGTGGGAGAGAGCACATGGCTTTGCTTTTCACAGCTCCTTTTTGGCATTGCAGCTGTTGCAGTGCCCAGCAGGAGTGTAATCCCTGGCACACAGCTTTATTTCCAGCCTCCATGGAGGCTGTCTTGTGCGGAATGGCACCTGTAGCTTCAGGTGTTTTCCTGGCTGTTCACTGTCAGGGTAGCCAAATGTCCTCCCCCATCAGTTGTGCAGCAGTACTGGTGTGGCTACTCCCAACTGCATCCTCTTGGCCACCTCAGTGGTAAAATGCACAGCCAGCCAGGCAGCTTGGAACTGCAGGACTATCTGGTTCAAGGACTTTTCCTATTCCCCTGGTGCATAATGTGGCCTCACTTGGACTTTCTCTAGAAACTCAATTGCCCTACATATTTCTAGAGGCACGTCACCTTTGCTCTGTCAGCTGGGGCCATGCAAGCTGTTGACAGCAGTGGAAAGATGACTTCATGCATCTTGCAGTCTGTGCTCCCGTCTCTGCTTTCCAGGCTGGGCAGCATTTAAGGTTTTTCTTTCTCTTGGTTTGGTGGGGATTTTTTGTTGTTTTGTTGTGGGTTTTTTGGTGTGGTTTTTTGGTTTTTTTTCTTACTGGATGAGTTATCCTGGCTTAGACTGCATTTATGATTCACTGTAATCATCAGGTCCTTTTCTGAAAGGCTGTAATCTAATTAGTCACTCCCCACCCTACATGAAGTGTATTAATAAAAACAGGAAAGGTTCATTTCAGAAAATCATTTGTAAACTGTGCATGTGGCACATATGCATGGCAAAGCAGAAACCTTGCAGGGTACAGAGTTAAAAATCCCAAAGAGCTTTACAAAAAAAATTGGTACCCTGTTTCCATTTTATGGATATGGAAACTAACTCATGGAGAAGGCACCTGACAGGTTTTTCTCCACCCCAAATGGAGCTCGATGGGCAGAGCTGGAAAGGAGCCTAGTGATCTATAGCTCCTGCACTGTCCTGTGCCTACCCTGCCAGCAGAAAATGAGTGCTGTGCTCTGCTTATCTCTTACCTGATCCACTTCTTTGCATTATTTCCCTCTTAATTCCTGTCTTTCAAGCACTGTGGTGTGGTGGGATGGGGATTCTCATCACTACATGAACCAGAAAGATAATGTTATGTCCCAGTATTTGAGTAAGCTGGCCCACTGGCATTTTTGCTGTAGAGAGTCAGCTCTTTTGAAAAGTCCCTGTTGCAATAGCTCAGAGAGGGTACAAATCAGCAAAATAGGAAGAAGATAGGTGGTTTGCAGCTACTTTACTGGCTAGAGGTTTGGACTTTGAATCACTCAACATCATTCTACTTTGCATACAAAATATCTTGTATCAAATTACCTCTGCGCATTTTTGTCCTCTTTTTTCATGCCTATAAGGTCTGACAGTAACAATTACTCTGCTTTCATAAACCTGCTGGACAGCAGTGCAGATGCTTGGTCACATCTATTTTTTTGACTTGTTTAGGCTTGCAGTGATAATTGTTTTTTCTCTGAAGCATATGATATAACCCATGAGGCCAATGTGAGGTTGCCATGAGCCATGCAACGCAGCAATCACTGGCAAATGCTGATTATCTCTGTGCTCAGGTGATTTGAGAGGATGTTGCATGAAGGTGTAAATAGATAATGTTCTTTTAGCTTCTGTTAGCAATGCAACCAAAGGGATTCCCCCTCATTTAGCATTATTCCAATTCAATTTGCAGCAGGATTGTCAGCCAAGAACTACCCTGGTGAGCTTCTGGTCAAGAGTGGCTTTCTAAGTACCACTAGAAAAGCAGCCAGCCCTCCCAGGGAAAATGAGTCCTCTTTCTTGTCCATGTTTGTTGCTAGTAGCAGGCTTTAGCATTTAGACAGCCTGGTCACAGTTTGAAGGCATGAAAAAAAGTATAAAATAATTGGTTTGCTTTCTTTCACACTTATTTACAGAAACTCAAAATTAATAGTTCTCTTGGAACTGAGGGGAATTCTTTTCACTTTGCCATTTCCTTCTCGTTTTTCTACATGTTAAATCAAGACTCCTGGGTCCTGCAATGAAGAAAAGTAGGTAAAACTTGTTGGTAAAACTTAGTTTTGAGAATAAGGTAGAAGTCTCTCAAGGAGATTTCTGTTTTCTTCCCAAGAACAGTTACAGTTGTTCCTAAATGGATTATCTTCTTCAGCAGGACAGCCCTGCTGAGTGTGAGAGAGTATTTTCCTTTTTTTATGGAGATTTAAGGGACTTTTTAAATTGCCAACGTAGCAGCAAAGTACTTCTTTAATTAAATATGGGGGAAGATTGAAAACTGAAGAGTTTGTGTGGATGGTTATGGTGGCATTGTGGGCTTTATTTTGACAGATTCGACAAAATTCTTCTTTTAGTTTTATCTTCCTTGTTTTGTTGCTGGATTGGTAGTTTTTGCATGGGAGGGGCCTGTTGGCTGAGCAGAATGGTGGCCATGGATGTCACAGACTCCTCGCCCAAAAGGTCTGCTAGTCCCACAATGTGGGATGGATCTGGGCTCATCTCATTCCCTGTAACTCCGTGCTAGGTGGGTGTTACAGTGACAGAGAGCATCAGGAAAGGAATGACTGAAGCTGGGCAACTGGGAGGCTTAACCCAGGTGCTCAGTTGGGTTGTGGTGATCCTTCTGCCCAGTTTTGCTCTGTGTTAAGATCCAGCTAGAGAAAGCTCAGTGCTTTGACTAATTGCTATTACTTGGTTCCATTTTACTTCCCATCAGGTAATTTAATTAAACTAGATCGAGTTCCGTTTTAGCATAAATGCAGACTTCACACCAACTCCCATAATTTTGGCTTAGTTTGTAGCCTCCACCAAGAGCCAGCACACTGCCACGTTGGAAATTTTAGGCTTGCACAGGATGACTGCTGCTTTGAAAATAACATAAATACCTTATAAGCGCCTCATAAAATGCGAGACCAAGGTCCTGCATTTGTGCAGATTCGAGTCTGAGAGGGAGCTGGGTTGGGGAAGGAAAGCCAGAGTGTTTCTGCAGGGATGAAGGGAAGGATGTGACTGGAGACCCCCTCTTGGGCCAGGAGCTGTGGCTGCCCTTTTGAATCATAGCCAAACTATGCCCTGCAGTGGGGACATCTCCCCTTCCCTTCCCTTCCCTTCCCTTCCCTTCCCTTCCCTTCCCTTCCCTTCCCTTCNCATCTGCTACCATGGCCAGTCCAGTGGCAGCAGAGCAAATCTGGTAGGAGAGAGTCTGCAGGTCACAATTCATCTGGAGAGCAAATTAAAAAGTGCCTTATTTGTAAAAACAAATGCTCACACAAAGGCTAATTCTTCATGCATTCATTATGAAACAATTCACTTCAGGTATGTTTTAGTTTTCCTGCTCAGCTTTCAGCTTTAAACAAGGTTATCCTCATTTCAGTCACTCATGTATGCATTCCATTTCCTCCAAGCTGGTTGCTAGATGAGGGCAGGCATCCTCCAGCTGTGACTGCCCAAGCAGCCAGTGGGTCAGGGACTGATGCAGGTGTGTCAGGTGGCCTCCCTGAGCTTGGGGTGGCCAGCAGGACTGCCATGACCTGCAAATGCACTCTGCAACCACACTGCCACCTTTGGTGAGGGAAGCCCTCATGGTGCAGGAATTACCAAGTCCCATTAACATCCAGTGCCAGGGAAATGAAGCTTTTCCATTAGAAGACCATGGTAAATCACAGGGAGGAATAACAGCATTGTTAGCATGGTTAAAGTTACTGTAATTTATGTATAAAGAACTCCTTTGTGTCAAGATAATTCAGCTACCTTAAAATGCCTTCACATAATCTGTAGAGATACCTGTGATTACACACCATAGTTCCTGGAATTTTCCTAATTACACATAGACATTTTCAGGGATTTTTTGGTGTTCATGCTTGCAGGACAGCCCTTAGCTGGTAACTCACTTCTCCAGGAGGTCCTGGAGGGCATGGGACAGGTTGGCTTCTTCCTCCTCTGCTTTCCTGGTTGGGCTGGGACAGTGGAGCAAGTGTGTCCTTTGCCTGTGTGGCTTTCCTCAGCAAGTTCACACAGTATCCCAGGGCCATCCGCCACAAACTGCCCCAGGAGCAAAGGCACCAGGCAAAGCACACGATGTCCCCTGCAGTGACAGTCCGTGTCATTGGTTTCCATCAGCTCTCAAAGCTTTTTTTGGGATGGATTTTTGCTTACAATTAAGCTTGGCTTTACAAATGGGGGACGTTTCACCACTTCCCCTTGGTCATATTGTTTGCTTGCCAAGGAGCGGTATGGCTGTCAGGTTTAATTCTGCACCTATGTGAACTTGTTTAGATTTGTCTGCCTCCTGGTGGCTAATGCCAAGTGTCTGAAGGCACTGTTTCCTGTTTAACTGTGTGGGAGAAGGTGTTTTTTTAATATAAGGTTTAAAAGGGCTTGGCATTACTGGGCCTACAAATCATCAGAGCATTTCAGCAGCCTTAACTGTGTTCCAGCACAACTGTTCTCAACTCATTATTGGCACATTCAATAGCATCTGTATTTTTTGTGTTAGCAATGTAGTGGTGTGACCTTTTACTGACTGTAGTCTTTATCCAGGTGAAACACTCCATCTAGTCTTTGGGGTACAGTTTGAGCTTCTCCTGTGGGATCCTCTGGACAGGAAACCCACAACCCTGCTGCCCCGGGTGGGTGTACCTGCAGCGCTGAAGTTTCTTCCAGATACTTTGCAGAGAAATAAGTCTCAGACTTGGCATGAAGTGGGCTGGATCACAGGCTCCTCTCTGCACTAGATTCTAGTTCTCTTTCCTTGCCATGCAGATTTTGTCCTGGCACCCTACTTAAGGACCACTGAAATTAGACTTGAAAGTCAGCATGAGTGTGCATCACAGTAGCTCCCGGTGTGTTTGATGATTCTACCTTTGTTACAGAAATTTCCATTCCGCAGAAGAGCCAAGTAGGAAAACAGCTTTTGAGTCCTGAGGCTTTCAACTGTGGAACAGTTTAATGGAAGTGCTGCATTCCTCCAGAAATTCATTGCATGTTGCAAACAGCAGTCAAGTTGCATCATAGCCCAGTAAGGTGCGGGCAGGCTCCTCTGCCCATTATAATGACAGGAAAAAGAGAGGTGGTTCAGGTACTGTATGTGGACACTGAAGGTGGGAAGAGAGAGGAGTCCAGACTTAGTGTGCATACACACACACAAATAAAAATAACTCTAAAAGAGCTATGACAGCAGCCTCAGCTTGTCTGATGCCTTTGTTTGGTGGACAAAAGGCATGTTTTTCATTTCCATTAAGCTTAATATGATTGAAATAACAAGAATTTAAATGCCCCCTTCATTGCTATTGAGACATTCTCCCATCTGGCTGCTGTCGTAATGTTGGAGTGCGTTGAGGACTACTGGCAGTGCGTGTCCTTCATTCCACCATCTGAGTGTGAGCTTGAGGGTGTGCTCTGCCATACCTGACAGAGAAGGTGTGAGAATTTGATAAGAGGTGTACCATGCAAGCAATATTTGAGCTGTTTTTTCAGTTTGCTTCCATTCAACTCAGAGCACAGCAGGAGCAAGTGAAAAAAAAAAACAACTGATGATGAGCTGCTGGCAGACTGGGCTGGAGGAGAATCACCCTACCAGTCTCCTTGGGGAAAAAACAAATGAGGTCGTAGACATTGAATGGTTTTGGAAACTTCACCCTTGGGTTATTTTATGGGGGTGGAACCCAGGCCTTGAAGCTCCAGTGATAGAGCGGGACCTCTTGGTGTGCACCCCTTGAGCACCATCTTCAGATGAGGAGCTGTTAGAGAGAGGGACTTCAGGGTATGTGTCTAAGTATTTTGTGGTGTCTTTTCATGGCAGAGTAGTGTACTACCTTCTGCTGCTATATCTACAAAACCAGTCTTTCTGCAGTCTTCTCTTCCAATAGAGGACTTCTGCCTTAATACAGAACTTGATAAAAATAATGATTCATCTGCTATTCTCATGCCTGAAAGCAGTTGTTCACTGAATAGTTTAATGTCTGAACCTTTAAAATAGAAGGAATGACTTAGACACTTTATAGGCTTTTTCTAACTTTAGCCTGAGAGATGGCGAGCAGGGGATTCAACTTGAAGAGAAAAACATGTGCACCAAGGGAATTGTGGGTTTGGGGTTTCTTTCCAAGCTCTGTTTGGCTTTTACAGCCTCCAGCCCCATGCTCCCCTGGCCATGCTTCCTGTGCAGGAGGACTGCGGGGCTGAGAGAGTGAAGGTTGTGGTGTCCTTCAGAAAATCCAGTGTTCCGAAGGTTTGAAATAAAGATTTTGCAACTGAGCTGCAAAGTTTTTAAGGGGAATTCTTTGGGGATGGAAACAAATAGCTCATAGCATTTCATAGGATTTAGCAAAAGGCAGTGCTTCAGCGTGGGATGGTGTGGGTATTCGGGGTTTTTTTAATAATGGTATAGGGGATTTCTTTTTTTATTTTGTCTCGTGAGTAGAGTGTGTACAACTGGCTTCTGAATGGAATAGATTCCTTTTAGAAACTGGAACTGATGATAAACTGTGATTTGATCCACTGATGAATTAATGAAACACTGAAGCACTACAAATTTTAAATAACTCTTCCAGTCCCGCAGGAAATTCAGAGCAGACCCAGGACCAGAGCCCATGTCTGTTGCTGTGGGAGCAGACTTCCCCAGAGACTGATGAGGGTGTGAAATCCCTGGCACTTCCTTCTCACCATCTAACTGGGAGAAGCTGCTACTGAAGTGAGCCTTCCTGCAGGGAGTCTGAATATTTTGGTTAATCACTTTTTTTTTTTTTTCCCACGATCCATTTTCCCCCATTTCATTTTTTTTTAATTACTTGAATTTCCAATGAACTAAAAATACGCAGGGTGTGCGTGCCTAGATGCTTCCATAGGTCTCAGCCTACCTTCTCTGGAAATAATGGAGCACATTCCAAAATGTGGTGCCAGGAGGATCATTTGCAAGGGAATGAATTTGCAGTCAGCTGTAGCATTGCCATGGTAAACAGGCATGCTTGTAGGGGTTTAAAATCCTCAAAGGGTCCTTGCAGAGCTCTGGAGATACAGAGTAAAAAT
>VZUA01030694.1:4384-15855 GCA_013401035.1 Horornis vulcanius
TGATCAAGTAATAAAAGGCTTGTTGGAGTATTATCTACTAAAAATAAGAATTTAATCAAGATATATAATGTGTTTTCAAATTACTTTTCAAGTCTTTGACAAAAAGAAAGTCATCTCTATTTTTCACGAGATACCAGTCTCTTTCTATCATTATACAAAATGAACCTTGTACAATCCTTTGAAAGGAATAATTTTATGAATTATACTACTGATTTGGAACACTAGTAGCAATAACCACTTCCAAGTAGTATCAGGTTTTGAAGTTCTAAGATAGCTTTAGAAAGACAGGACTATTATTTCATAATTTGCATTAAAAATATGCACATTTTCTTCTGCTTTGTTGTAGGGTTTTCCCCTTGTGCTCAAAACAATCAAAACTGAACACCTTTTGTTTGTGAAATTTTCTGCCTTCACCCCATCACTTTTTTGCCCTTTTAAAAGGGAGAGGATAACTTGCACAAGAGAGTAGGGTTATGAAGATATTTTAACTTTTCCTAAAGAGCTGAGATACAGAGATGAACATCACCACAAAAGAAATACACATTGAAGTTAATTATTAAGCATTCAGAATAGGCTGAAAGTTAGACATGTGATCATATATTGAGCAATGACAAGAAAATAAAGGACTGAAAAGGTGGTCGCTAAGAATTAACCTTGCCTAAATGTAGCTGTCCTGAAAGCTGGACAGAAAGGCTAAGAGCCATTGAGTCTAATGATACAAAGCAGAGAGACACTGAGCAACTAATACAGCCATAGGTAGAGTAAACTGCTTTCTGAACAGGCTTATTTTTCTCCCCACTGACTATGCCTGAAAGGCTAGTTGAGACTACCTCAGTGTCAGTGTAGTACTCTGCAGATAATTTCTAACAGAGCTCTCAAAAGTAGCCTGTAGCCAGTGGGTTTAAATTTGCTACGCAGGAGTCCATACACCTAACAAGGTGGGAAAAAAAATTAAATTATAGGATGACATAGTCGGCTTTCCAAAGCCCAGCTTGAAGACTTAGATTTATCTCCTAAACCACCAGCATCTATTCACTACACACAATGAGGTAGTCAACTGATGTAAAATACAACACATGATCATGTGTGAGAAAGGAGAAATTTCAAACATCTAATCTGTTTCAAAAAGCAAGGCCAGCAAGACTTTTATTTTGCCCCCATAAACAAAGAAGTAATCCAACTGATTAGATCAGCCTGCTATTGAATAAGGTGTGCAACCATGGCTGGAGCAGAATTGTTTTTTGTGTACTTGCAAAAGTTATCATCTATATTCCTAACAGAAAGTGTGCTATTAAGCATTAGAAAAATATCTGTTGCTTTTAAGAGCACCAGAACCTCATTCTTCTTGGAGGCTCACAGCAAAGGACCAGGATAATCAACACAAGGCACAGTACGGTACTTCAATTAGGCCTTAGGGAAAAAACTTCATAGTGACAGTGGTCAAACACTGAAACAGGTTACTCACACAGGCTGCATGATTTCCATCCTTTGTGATATTTAAAACTCAAGTGGATGTGACCCTAAGCAACCTCATCCAACTTTCAACCAGACTCAGCTCTGAGCAGAGTGGCGGCCTACATGACCTCTGGAGGTCTTTTCCAATCTCAATTATTCTGTGCCCCAGCCTCAGTTCACCTAGGTCATAACAGTGATTATTTCCTCACTACAGCCTGCAAAATAAATCCAAGCACTGGATCTGACAACCAGTTTCCCCTTTGCTTTCTAGACCTGATCTACTTGGCCAGCTGACCTGACCCATACAACTATAGGGCTGCACACTAGATTAGGACAAAATAGTCACACTGGCCAAATGAAGTGATTAGCAACTACAAATTATTTATTAAATCAACAAAGAAAAGGATGAGGCAGAAAAACGTAGAAAGCAGCGGGGAAATAAGATAGCCCAGGAAGAAACAGTTAAGTAGAATATTGCAGGAAAAACAACAGTAAAATCACCAGACAGCATCACCCTGTGGCAAACAGAACGGAAACTGTGCATCAAAGCTTCAAGTCAGCTGTATTATATTACATAAAAATTAGGAGGTAATGTGGATTATTTCATAACAGATATATAAAGGCTGCTATCTCTCTTCATTGTCAATCTACCCATGGATCATGACCTACCACTACATTTTAGAAAGTTACAGCCTGAGCTGGCATTTAGAGGTTCTCACTCTGCTAATGACATCAGAAATGACCAAAGATACCTCAGAAAAAAAAATACACTATTTGCTTCTATTTCTCTCAGGGGTAAAAAAACTCACTGAGAAAATTACACACCCAAAAACTACGTTAAAAATTAAGGTTCGAAAGTCAAGCTCTGAAGACTTGAGAAGTAGCAGTTAAACCCTGTGACTTCAATTAAACCCTGCGACATAGGCTTTAATGTGACTAAATACTACTTATCCACATAGAATCCATCTTGTTTCAAAAGGTGTATTGCTCACCAAGATGAACAAGTATTCAAAACCTTGCTTTCTCCACAATTATTGTATGTCACCATGTCGCATTTAATCAACACGATTCAAGCCTTGCTTTAGTAACTACAAGTAGGAGAAAATTCAGGAGAGATGCAAAAGTCATAACCAGTCACTAATTCTGGTTGTCTTATTCAAGATACAAAGCGTTCTGAAAAAAATTGGGTCCTAGATAGTGTAAGGCACAGTTCCCACAGGCTACATCATCACTACTTCAAAGCTTTAAATTTCCAAACTCTTCTGTGCTTATGTGGTCTTGACAATATTCTTTTAAACACAGCTTGTGTATAATAAACATCTAGATTGAGGTAAATTAGGTTACAGTTATGCAAGAGATTTCTCAAAGTGCCATTCAAACCAGTGGGACTCCTCAGATACCTCCAATACATGTTTAAGTGTAAGTACACCTTACTGAACCAGTGCTTTTACACAGGCAGGAAAAAAAATTTAAAAAATAGCTTACCTTTCTCCTAAACTACACACAGAAATAGCTCAATATTAAGAATTGTATTTTATGAGGTTTCATTCTAATGAAATCAACAGTAATTTCACTGTGCCAAGCTACCTGTTTGGGAAAATATTTTAGAGCATTAACCCAGTCCATTCAATCACATACTTCAGGTTTGCGTAAGTATTTAAGTGTTATCTTCAGCTGGAAATGAGAAGGTTAAACAATTTTACTGTTCAAGTTCAAGCTGTGCTACTAGCTAGGATAGCAAAATAAAGACTGCCAGCAAATTACAGAGATAAAAAGTACACAGTTCCATTAAAGTACTTTATATGTCTATGAGAGGCAGCATGACCTGACAATTTTAGACCTGAAACTCTGGATTACTACCAGGAGGATTTCTCAGATGATAGTTACATCTCCTCTTGCCTCACCTCATTTTTACCAACTAAGCCTGACATCCTTTGGAGCATCACAAAAAAACCCAAAAAAACCAACCAAACAAAACAAAACAAAAAACCAAAACAAACCAACAAACCAAACTTGCTCTACTTAACCTGCTACTTGTAACAAAATAATTATGGAAGTTCCATATGTCTGCAGGCCATGGACCTCCATATATAGCCATCAAGACTGCTTATTATGGACATGCACTGCCCTGGGAGCACATTCCCAGACAACCAGAACAAGTCATGTAAGCCTCCTCCTGGTTCTCCTTACCTCTCCCTTACGGACAAGTGGGAAAAGCACCAAGTCTTCACCTACTCCCTCTTCACTCACATGCACAAGCAGAGAAAATAAGGAAGAAAGCAGCCCTGGCACTTCTAAGCACCTTACTATGAAAAGCAGCATTTTATAGTGCCAGAGATACTCAGTGCAGGGAAAATAGATCACTACGATTGAGTACAGAGTTAAGGGAAGCTACCTGCAGACAGACTATGTCCATACCAGTAAACCAAGCAATGCCAGGAATCATTCCCTGGAAATGGAATTCATTGCCACACAGACTGCTTAGCTGTCACACACCAGCACAGCATCGTTCTAACACAGGCCAGCTTTAGGTCACACATGCAAACTTCCTGTTCTGGAACGCAAGAGAGTTAAACAGCATTGACAAGGGTTAATGCACAGCACTTAGCTTCAGAACCAGAAAATGGTCTTGGGTGCATTTCATTAACTGCAGAGACGCAATGACAGCCTCCCCAAGCTTTATCTGCTATTATTCCTAGAGGAATACTTTAAAAGTGGCAAATGCAATGATGAAGCACAAAAGCAATGCCTGATCAGCAGCACCTGACAAAAGTCACCTACGCATTGAGGCACACAAGAAGAAAATTAGAAACTTGTAGAGTTCATCTTGCCTTCTTCCTGCTTCCTCTGAGTAGGCAGACACTGCATATGAGTTACTAATTTCCAGAGCCTCATTTATTTTCCCACTTTAAAAAAAAAAGTTTTATACATTTAGAATGCATTCTTAAAGTAAGGCTACTAAGAAAGGAGTAAGGCAGAATATCTAAGAGAACGTACTTTAGAGTGCTGATCATTTGGCAGTAGATATTTCAAAGGGAAGTTATTTAGAAATTATTCTTCTTCTAATTATTAGTCATTACCAAATTTGATTCTGTAGACTAAGAATGTAATTACTAGTGGGTCTATATTGTTATGCTGGAGCTACACCAACATTGGTAAATACATTTTCACAACAGACAACGGTGCAAAAATGACAAAAATCCCATATTTGACAACTGACAATATGCAGGTATTCTGCGTTACCAATCTTGAAACAAATCTCTTCAACATTTCTTTACATTTTCAGTTAACTTGAAATGGTAGATTTAAATCTGTCCTTTTCATAATCTGATGCCTCTGATGCCTTTGCTCCAATGTTAGAATATGCAATACACCCTACAGAAAATGCATTATGCAAAATCCATTTGCTACTGCTTAAGCATTCATTATCCATTTTAGTAAGGACAAGCAATTTTGTTTAACAGCCTTCTAGGGCACAGATCTAACTTTCCAGCCATGCCTAGCTCTGACCATTGAAAATCCCTATGTTACCTGTTTCTTTCTGTAAATTAACTGCTTCCTTGGAAAAGTGTTTTTGTTAATTTTCAAGAAAAACTTTATCACATGCTTTCTTACATACATATATATATATACACGCACACACATTAGGCTGCACTGTATCATTTGACTTTTACAAAACAACTTTGGAAAACCATGTGCACACCCAAACAAGAATTACGTACTCCTTTAAGTAGATGAAAAACAAAACCAAGCGAGAGACGTTTCTACTCCTTTTGTCCAGGAGCGACACGCACACACTGTACCGACACCGGAAGGTCCAAGAGTTGAGCAGCTGCCTGACGAGCAGGTGACAGCAAGCAGACAGCTCCCCCTTGCCTCTAAGCAGCGTCCCGGAGAGCCGGTCCCGGGGAGCCGGTGGGAGCCAGGCCACCTCCCGGGACGGAACCCCGGCCGGAAGCGCGGCCCCCGCGCCCGGCCCCACCGCCGCCGGGGGCGGAGGAAGCCCCCCGCAGGCGGCTCCACGGGCCCCGGGACGCGGCCGAGCGCGCCCANCCTCGGCCGGGCAGAGCAGCAGCCGGTCCCGCGGAATGGCCCCGGCCGCGGCGCGACGCCGCCGCTCGCCTCGCCTCGCCTCACCTCACGGTGTGGCCGGAGCCCTGCGGAGCCCGGCGCAGCACAAGCCCGGCCTGAGCCCATCCCTGCGGGNAGCGGCTCCCGCCACCCCCGGTGGCCGTGGGCGCTTCCCGGCGGAGCGGCCGTGCCGCCTCCGTATCCCGCTCCCGCGGGCTGCGCGGGCTGGGTTCAGCAGATCCGCAACACCCCCGTGTCATTTCTCACCGCCCAGCGGCGAGCAGGCTGCTCCTGTAAAGTTGGAGGGGTCTCCTTAAAAATCCAGGTAGAAGATGCTGAGGAGCAGGATTAACAAAGGCAAAGGAGCGCCCAGCCTCTGCGAGGCAGGGACATAAATGCGGTATGCACTTAGTGGTACTGCAGTCCACTGTACATAAAGGGAAAATTAATGTATCTCTAAGGGTCACTTTATTATATAGAGTTGTTCCAGCTGATTTTTAAGGACTAAGGCAAGCCGTTATGTCTCCTCATTGCCCACACAGCTAACTTGGTAAGGAAGAACTTCCAAACAGGATGTAGTTGCAATGCTAAGGTTGCTTAGTGTGTGGCATTAGCAGCCGTATCACTTCCGAATTGGGATAGGGTGACTACTGATTCTGAGAAATGCAAAGCCATAGATGATAATTTCAGGCCATAGTCTACATGGTTCAGGGTAGCTAATGTAGTTTTAAGTAATTGTTTTAATATATAAGTATGTCTTAGTGCCAAGACTGACTATATCATACTAAATGGCTGTAAAAGGATGTAAACTTAAGAAAACTGTATTCTCTTACAAAGCTTGGTGCCTGAAGGAAGATCCTTTCACGATCCCTATTCCTATTCAAAGTGCATTTACCTGATTGCCAGCAAACATGTCTCTCTCTCCATCAGATCACAACTGCACAAAGTGAACTCAGACCATTAAAGAAGAGAATAAGGAAACTTCTCGTTCTCACAAATGGATCTCTTAAGCACACAGCTGATGGGATGCCAGCAGAATGCTAGCAGCTACATCTAATCAAAGCAGTGATATTGCTTTGATTTTTGAGGAGTTCAACTCTTGATTGAATTCAGCAGCCCTGCACCCACAAGGCTATGGCTGGGTACTGCAAGGCAGAGAAAAAGCACTACTTTCTGTCTTTACAAAATTCTTGATTGAATAAAATTATTTCTTTATTCTTAATTTTTCTTTCACAAGTGGGTGTTAGCACTATTTTTCAGTTGCAATTTCCTGTCAGAGTTAAGTTGAATTCTCATCACTGTCAAGTTCTGCTGCTCATTTTGGATGCAGAAGAAAAGACCTAAAAGAAGCTGTGGACTTTTATTTTTTGGGATGCACTCTGAACTCCTCCCATCTGAAATAGGGAAAACTAACCTGCCCCACAGTGGCTTCTGATTTGTCTTGCTGTGGCTGGATAAAGTTTTTAAAGGGGTTTTTCTAGCGTAGAGGAGACATGATATATTGATTCAATTTGAAAATCCTCAGATATTATCACTGCACTCCATCTTGTGGAAGAGACAACAACATGTTTTAAAATGATTCTGTAGTGGTTTGAGTAATTAAACTAACAATGTTTGGTTCGTACTGCCGAAGCAAAGAACTACATATAGCAATGGATACAAGGAGTTGCTTAAGTCTTAATTTGCCTGATTGTACCCAGTGGATTTGTGTAAATGTCCCTTGGTTTTAGATATGAGCTTCACATTTTCTTTGTTTTGGAAAGGAGCTTTAGGAAAGCATTTGAAGAGCCTAATTTGAAAAGTGAAATTAAAGAAGAAAATCTGCTTTCTAGGTGAGGTTGCCAAAGAGCACTCCAGATTTGGGAGAGATTTGGGGATGGTGATCCGTTGGGAATACGTGGCTGGGGTAAAGACTGCTAAGCAAGATTGCTCTGTAGGGAATTTACTGAGTTTGGCCTGTGTGGTTTTGCTGGTTTTTTCTTACCTCTGTATTAAGTACAATAACCCAGTTATATCTAGACAGTGTATTGAGGATCACTGTCTAAACAAAACAAAACAAAACCAAAAAAAGAAAAAAAGGAAAAATGAAATAAAAAGAAGTTATGAGATTCACTCATGTCATTCTGAAAGTGCCTTTCATGGCTTGTGACCTTTTTCCCCTTGATATTCAGTGTTGCTTTGGGAAATCAAAACAGGTATTGAGGCAACAACTGTGAACTACAGCAAGGGCATAGGCATAGTCATACATATTTGTGTCTGACCAGATCCAGAGAAAATGGAGAAACTTATCTGAATTCAGTGCTATAAAAAGGTTAACCTTATAATAGTTGCCCTAGGACAAGCTTGAAGATAAGGCCATTTAACTTTAATGAATAACTGAAAATACAAAGGCCTAGTTATTCTAACTGTTCCTTGGGCGGAAGCAAAAAGGTTTTATTGAAAAAAGACTGTAGAAAAGCTTAGTCATTCAGACCCAAGAAGCAGGGAAAAACAGGTCTTGCATGGGAAGGAGTTAGGAGAAAATTCTGCCGTACAAATGAGGATTCTCTGAATTACCTCACCCCAGAAGTTGGTTCCACAAAGAGACTGAACTTAATTAGCAGCCCTGAACTATGCTCTTTTTTTCNTCTCCCTCTCTTGCAGTAGCAGTAATGTCTGTTCCTCTCCCTGTGACGTGGTGTGGAACAGCAGTGCTGAATGAAGCACTGGCCTTTTCTGTTTCATTTACCAGGGAGGGGGTTGGACAACAACTTGCTAACTTGCTAAAGGCTGATGTGCTTTACTGCTCCAGACTGAGCTGTCTGGTAGGGAAGATTGATCTAACTAGTGCCTCAGTGCAAACAAGGCCTTGAAGGTGGAGTATCTCTGTCTGCTATTCTAATAGTGGAGAAAGGTCTCATTAATTCCTGATGTATACTAAAGGCAGGCAATCTTCATTGACTACAGTGTTTGTTAGCCTTTTCCAGACTCCTTGGTCATTTTCCTAAAGCAATGACTCACTGCTCCATCACTGCACTGATTACATTGAATTGTTACTATTATTACAATGAAAGTAACATAGTGTTTATGTTAATGCACTTTGTGCGCAACTGTCAGAATTCTTGAAACAGTCTCAATTGAAAGAAACCTACAAGAGCATTTTGGCATTATTTAGACTATTTCTGATTATGCTTTTTCATATTGTATGTAAAAACTTGGAGCAAATGACCAGACCTCTTTGTGAAACCATTAGTATTGTGTGAGGGGAAATCAGGACATTAGTGCTCTTGAGTATCTTATCTATTCCAGTTCAGCCTCACAAATGTTTTGGGTTGTTTTGTTTTTTTTCTTACTGAACAGGCCAAGAGTAATGTTGGGGCAGGGGTAACAGGGGAGATTTCCCAAAATGAAGTCTACTTTTTCAAAGCATTCAACATGGATGATAAAACACTGCAGGTAGGTTTGGGGTTTTTTCTAACAGTAGTAAGGAAACATGCAGACGAACAGAACAAAAGTCAGATGGTAAGAGAATTTATATTTGCATTTACTTTATTAAGCAGAGAGGTAAGTATACAATCCCAATAGAGTTTTGAGTTTCAAGTGTGCCTCTGAACTCTGTGCCCAGGAGAAAAGAGACTTTAAAATGTAGTTTCTGCTATATGCAACATAAAAACACCCTTATCATCCTTTTTGCGTGCTTTTTTCTTTGTAATAGAATGAATTTGAAGACATGATAGGTTGGTATAGTGTAACAAGGAAGAAACGGTACTGAGGTCTGACCTTGGTGGATTATTCGTGTGCTTGAAGTTACACAAGTATTTTGTTCTGCTTACCACAGTATCTGGAGCAAGGGAAGAAAGACTGGGTGAGTAATGATTGTAGTGGAAAAACAGGCTGCTGTTTTGAAATGGAAATCTATGACATTGACCTGAGAATTGGTGCAGAAGGCTGGTGAACTGGAGCTGAGTTTGAAATGTAGCATGAAAATGTTTTCACACCTTTTCTCTAGAAAAATGAAGTCCTCTAGAGCTGCGTTTGCAGTGGAGCACATATCAGCTAATCATTTCCTCACAGCTTCATTACTTTGTTTTTTATCCTGTTTTTACTCTGAGAGCATGTCAGCAAATTTTTTTCTCATTGCCAAGCAAACGTGGGATAGTTTAGTATACAATTTCAGGTATTGCCACACATTCAGTGTCTCTTGTCCTCTTATGGCCATCTGACTGCTATTGAAGTAATTCCTCTTTTATTTCTTACAAGAAAGATAAAAAGATGGTCAACAGACCTCACAAATTCACCTGCCTCTCAAAGGCCATTTGCTGCTTCAGTTGCTACTGTTTGCCTTTGAAGCAAGATAAACCAAAGCTCAATTGCATCTGTGCACCATCCACGTCAGCATGAAAAAAATGTTTTGAGAAAATTCAGCTTTCAATTTCCAATCTACAAGACTCTGTAGTGTCTGGGCTGTAACTTAAATCCTTCAGTAATTATAATTTAAGGAGCTTGGGGAAGTGGAGGACATGGCATGGAATAGTCTCCAATGTGATATTTTGCTCTTAAAGCTCAATTCTGAGAACCATGTATCTTCATCCCATATCCCAGTTTTAAGAAAGGAATGAGACTCACAACACTTCTCTTCATTTGAACTCTCCCATAATAGAACCAGCCAACTTCTTCTTGTAGTTAATATGCTGGACAGGGAGGCTACATCCAGTGTTATTGAAACTGATAAACTCTTTTTCATTTGTTTCCTTTTGTTCTGTCATCCAGGAACCAGGGGCAAAAAATATTTCCTGGATTTCCTATTGAGAAACTATAAACTTCTTTCCCCACTATCTGCCCTCCCCTCCTCCCAGCTCAGCGCTCCCCATGCTTCCATGATTAAGGTGTAATAAAAGAAGTACAGTCTTTCCCCCATTCCAATCCCATCTGTGCCTGTTTTGGGAAATTTTCTATTGTGTCACTTTCAGCCTAGATTTATATCTACTTCAGTTACTTGATATAATTTTCAGTAGGATCTTTATGATGCATATTGGTATCTCTGTTTTTTACTGATAAAAACAGTTATTTTTACTGATAACATAGGAATTGGAATTAGCAGCCTTTTCAGCACATCCTTTAGGATCCTTATATTACAGTCTAGTGAAACTGGATGGAATGATATTCCAATGTCTTTGTGAAGAAAACCATCTACAGTGTAGTGTCAGAGCGTGTCCAGTATTTTTGTTCAACTATGCTCTAAGAAAAGAGTAACAAAATAGGACTTCTGCCACAAGCACCTTTCTTTTGTGATGGTGCAAATTTGGTAATCTAATTCTGTGCATCATGTTAGAATTGTTGCCATTCATTCATCAGTAAATTTGACTTTTAGAAGATGCCAGAAGTCGAGATGGATATTTATTAGAAACATTTTAATTTCCTTTTATTCAGAATGAAAATCAGTACCCCATGAACCTTATTTTATGAAGTTTTCTCTGTAATAAGAGGTTTTTGAACTGAAAGCCAGTAACAAACGCTTCACAGATCCTCCAGTTAAATGCAAATAATGATGAAAAACTCATTTATTATTGAAAGAGAGCATTACATTTACCACTGGGAAATACCTGTGTTGGAATCCCCTTCTCTGAACCAGTAAGTAACTTCAGCAAAGAATTAACAAGAAATAGTACTTTAAAACAAAACTTTCTGTTCAGTCAGTTTAATGAAAATATAAGAATTTTACTGAGATGTTGCACAGAATTTTTAGTTCTCTCTTTAAAATAGTCACGACCCTATTTTAATTGCACCTGAGATTAGCTAAGTTTTCAAATTCTCTTTAAGTTCCCTTTGTGCTAAATATGCCATACCAGTTTTTGAACAGCACTAGTAACTCAAGAGTGACTTTCAGCTGTGGAAGCCTTTACAGTTCACACCCTCAGAGAGGAAAAAAATGTCCTCAGAACATCCATGAATGGGAAAAATGCCCC
>VZUA01030694.1:15922-27365 GCA_013401035.1 Horornis vulcanius
TTTTTTTTTTTTTCCTCAAAGGGTGGCAAGAGACCCTAGCACACATCAGTTATTTTGAATGTATATCAAATGCCATCTCTCCTCCAGAAATGCTCATTGAAGTTCCAGCTGTGCTTTTCCCTCTGCACTTTTTATTTATACACTCCCTAAGCAAGACACTTTCAAGTAGCAGGATCTCCTCATCAACAGCTTCCAGGTCCTGCTGGTTGTTCATATCACCAGAAGAAGCAAGCTGGATGGAGGGATCCTACCGACAGTGGAACCTGTGTATACTCATTTCATCATCCTCCCATATCTCCAGGCAGAGCATCACTGGGCAGCATCCACCTGCTCCTCACCACTCAAGAAGTGATGAGTGGTGTCAGGGTTTCTCTGCTTCACGCCCTCCTCCAGTTCCTAGCTCTGTATTTTCAGTGCTGTAACTCTTCCCTTTCTATCATCTGTTGTTTGTTGTTGTCTATTTTTTGTCCTTGTTTTCATTACCTGTAGCCCTCTCCCTCCCTTGGGGGTCTTCAAGGTTTTGCTAATACAAAATTCTGTTTTTCTAAACAGAAAAGCAAACAGAAACAGCAGCAGTAGGAGAAACTATTTACAGAGTGCACACAAGCGTGGCCACTTCTTCAAACTCTTTTCTTTGTTTTTTTTGGAGTTGTACTTGAACTTATCCAATTCCTGTATGAACCTGTTTCTGGGATCTGCTTCCACAACCTTTTTTGGCAGCAAGTCCTGAAATTTACACTAGCCACTGTAAAGTAATATGTTCTTTTTATCTGTTTTAATTTAATTCCACTGAATGAGCCAAACTCTGAAATTTGATGAAAAATATTCATCCTTATAGCCACCTTCATGATTTCATAAAGTCTCATCACTGCCTTCTCCTAGCTGAAAATTTCTCAGTTTGATCTCCTAAGACAGCCTCTCCCTTTAATCCCTTTAATAATTTCAGTTGTCTTCTATGTATCTTCCCTACTTTTTTCATGTCCTATTCCAGATATTAAGACCAATTTATTTTTAGGTTCCGTGAACAATTACTTTTACCATTTTTTGTATAATGCCTGAATATGTCTATTGATCCCAGTGCTGTAAGTCTTCCAAAGCAACAGCTCTACCTGGAATGAAGTGGAATTTTTATTTAAATAAGTTCAAACATATCTTTGTTATAAGGTAGATGAGCTGAAAAAACAGTAAATCCTAGCTAGGAAGACAGCAGAGAGAGCAAATTAGAGTGGCCTTTGGGTCAGTACCTGAGACTTAAGATTGAAAAGCGAGCTGATTATTTTGGGGCTGGTAATCTCTATGATGAGCATGGAAAGAGGAGAGGGTGTTCCTTAAGCATCAGTGAAGTCTTAATAGATTTTGGCTCTTTTTCTTAATTTAATTTCCAATTTTTAGATGCATAAGTGTCAAAAGTGAACAGCTAGGAGGTTTTTATCAAAGACTTTATGACATTGAGCTGTTTGTGTGTATATGGAGATATCCCTCATATGATGCACTCTTTGACTTGAAGGCCTTGCACTAGAGTTCAAACAAAGAGATACAGACTGAGGAAAGAATTTTTTTTTAAATCTGTTTTCCTTAAAGAAGTAATTGCTTTCTAGAAATCACACATTTTGCATATTACATTTTTCTTGGCACATTAACTCTTGTGAATTCAGTATTTATATAAAATAACAAAGTAGGACACCTGTAAAGGCAATTGCACAGACAGCAGACTATTTTTATAAGGTTCTTTGCGGTTTTAGTTTTGTATTTTAAAAATCCAGACATTTTAAATCCCATTTTATAGCAAATAAAAGAAGATGCTATCTTTTGGGGTTTTTAGGACATAAATGTTGTAAAATATCCAAAGAATACATAAAATACCTATTTAAAAATTAAATTTTTCACACTGTTATATTATTATGAATGCTGATTACTGGAGAGGAAAGGATTGGTAATGTGAAAGCCCTATGTCCTTTTAAAGAAACTCTGTGTTATTAAATGTAAACAAGTTTGAAGAATGAACTATTTACTACTGATCAGCATACCCTCTCCATTTTTGTCTTCAAATAGACCAGCTGACACCAGATCTGATTTTTTTTTTCTCATGCAAGGAGGAGACAATTACAGCAAAGTTGTATTTCAACCAAAAAACTTGATAAAGCCATCCTTTTTTCACTTTCAGATCATGTTTACTGAAGCATATTTCTCCCGATTGCTCTACATAAAGTCCTTTCTAATATTATGATAGATGCCTATAAGTACACAGGCAGTGGGATGACAATCACCAAAGAAAAAGAAGAGCTATGAATAAATTTAGGGTTGAAATTTAGAACATTTCTAATAATCAGAAGAATCAGGTTCTGGAACAGTTTTTCAGCTAAAGTCTTGGTGGGATGATCTTTCAGTACAGAGGTGACATATGTGATTTCTAGCTCTGCCAGCTTAATCACGAGACTGTAACACAGCCTGCAGTCTTTATTTCTTGTGCAGAAATGAAAAATAAAAACCCCAATCCTGAATTCTACAGTCTAAGCATCCTACTGTCTATGTGGGGCATAGCTGCATTTCTAATTTAGGGATTAAAAGGAAAAAAATCCATCTTCTTCTCCACTACATCTTGCCTGTGCAGACAGTGAGCTCTTACTGTGCTGTGGAGTTATTTAATGTAACTTTTGTGAAAGCATTGGTGGAAGTTTTAGTCATGACTGGTTTTCTGCTGGAGGGCATTGCCATCAGAGTAGGGCTGGCAGGAAGACTTGTACAAGTGTTTCTTATTTTCTTCAGCAAAAGGTCAGCCAGGATTAGCTCAAAATACATTAAACAATAGGTTAAATGATGCTAGCTGACTTTGTGCAGAAGTAGATTAGGAGTGCCCACAAAGGCCATTCCACAATTGAGCTCCAGAGACAAGTGAACTTGGAAGGAGAGGACAGCAACAGCTTCTGCCATTTCTCTGGTGACTGACACAGCTCAGTAGCAGTATCCATGCAACCAGTTATTTCTGCTTCAATCTGAATTCCAGTCTCCTTGCAGAGAGGACTGTTGAACTATTAGGCTTGTAACATTTCTGGACAGGTTGAAAATGCTGTGCTTCCAGATACATGCATTCTGAGATGCTTTCCTGTGATGCACTGAGAAATGCCTGATAGATGGAAGGAAAAATCAATGGGGAATACAGACTAGTGCTTGCTTCTATGCTGCCCTGATGCCTTTTTCTTGGCCTGTTTGGATGGTTCTGTATCAAGGACCGCTTGCTGGTCCTTGCAAGTGCTGAAATGCTGCTGAATGGGTGTTTGACATCTTGACCATTGAATGTCAGTAGATCTTTACAGAAGCAAATAACAGCTGTTTTCCAGCAGTGAGTGATTTATGAACTTCCTAAACCACTTGTTCTTCCTAGGAGTTACATCCTAACTGCTGTGTGTATTAACTACACATGAACTTTTACTTCAGTGTTGATTTTTTGGAATGTTTTTCTCTTTTGTTTTAAATCTACCTATGCTTTTGACCTCCATAACATCTCATGGCAATGAGTTCCACAATTTAACTATACATTAAAAGAAGCACTGGTTTACAGGACTTGCAATGCACTGCAGCTACACATTCCTCAAAGCCTGTTTGCCATTTTAGTGCCCTCGTTGCAGAGTTCCAGCCTGCAGGGACACACAGAGAAATTAGAAATGGAAAAGATCTATTGTATCACAGTGTTAGCTCCGGCCTTAATAGAAAATGTTTCAGTCACAGCTTGACATGATAACATCAATGTACTTAAAAGATACAGCAGAGTCTGAACAGAGCCTGCAGGGTGTGAAAACAAAGACTTCTACAGTCCCCAGGGTGTTTTTCCTCAACAGAATGAACAGGGCAGGATTGTACATCTCTACTGGAATAGTTGGTATTTTGAGCAGGCTTGCATTTTCCTAACCATTGTAGTTCTAAGAATATTTCCTGTCCTTCAACAGTTGCTAGACTAACACTGTGTGCTTTTCCTTGTATAGGTATTACAGAGATTACATTGTTGTATTAATAAACCACAGTTTGTATTCTCCATGGGGAATGCGGTTGGTTTTCTGTACCATAAACTTTGGTTAAAGAAGAGGCAACAAATTGGTGACAGTTTTCCCCAAACAGTCAGTCTAGAAGCAAAGCTCAGTCTTGAAACACGAAGGTAGTAACTCACCGTGGAGATTTTCTAAGGCTTATGCAGGATTGCTTCTCACTGGAAATTACTTGGTCAATAGTGGGTTCCTTATTTTCCCCTTAAGCTTCTTCTATATTTCAAAGAAATGGGAAATTAAGGAAGCATTACGTCACTTTATTTTAGATCACATTAGAGCATCACAGTGGTTATGTCTAGGATTATATAAATTATGAAATAAGAACAAATTAAGAACTCAGAATAACCATAAATGATTGAAAAACACAGTTGCCTTTAGAATAATTCGGAATAAATAAAGATCATTTAGTTTAAACAAAAACTCCTTCAGGAACCTACTGCAGGCTTTTCCTAACTAACAACAACATCAACACTGTAGATTTATATAATACATTTATTTAAAGGCAATCCAAAGTGGTATACAGATGATTTATGAAAATATTTCATGCAGCTCTAAAAAGCAATCTCTTCTTGAGTAGAAAAATTGTAATTATCAACAATAATACACTCTATTCTGGATCAGCAGTGTGATTTCTGGATATCTGGATAATTCCATCTGTAGGCAAGATATATAAGCTGATGTCCATTTTCCTCTTCTCAGAAAATAATAAGAAACAAATGCTGAAGAAAATTCCTGTGTGCTAAAAACATTCCTCATAATCAATCCTCAATATTTGATTAGGATATTATAGATTTTACATTAACGTAGATTTTTTTTTTCTCAAAGAGAAAAATTATGTATTTTTTTTTTTACTCAGGAAGTTATAATCCTTCAGTCCTGTTATTGGATGAAAAGTTTTATTTCCAACCTTTTTTAAATGGAAGTTTCTAAGCCTTATGATTGTAGAGAAAATATTATAACCTGCAGCAAAGGTTCTGTAATTGTAAACCAAATAAACCCTAGGAACCCCATGCTTCTTTTAAAATTATCTGATGCTTGAGGGCAGTAATAAAATTCTTGACAACTGGGATGAAGGACTTTACCATGCTTGGGACTGAACAATATTGTAATTCCTACCTCTTTGTAGCCATTTGTTGTAATGAGAAATTACTTAGATGGTTTTATAGCCTCACTTTGCATTCCAACAAACTCATACAGATTGACTCCAAAGTAAAGATGTTACTTATTTTCAAATGTACGTCCTTTGTTCCAAAGTGCCCTCAATTAATGGGAACATTCATTGGTATGCTGAACAAAGACACCAAGCTTTTGTAATAGGTAAGATTTTGAAAAACTCAGTGATTCATTGCATCACCTGCCTGAGTTTATTTTACCTAGATAGAAATGTCATACACGTTTTAATTAGCACAGTATATACTATTGCTAGGTTTTAAACCAGACACAGGTTTTTAATATCTGATAATATATGTAGCAAGAAGAATAAATTGCCAGTTTGTAGGTAGCTGAACACAAAAATGGCGAAATTTGGTACAAGGCAGTTACTTAAAGAACTCAATTCTGTCAACCCAGATCTCAAAGCTTGTCATAGGCTTTTTATATACTTTTAACCATTTTAAGTGGCTCTGATTTATATACATTTCTAACTGAAGCAAGCCTTCCAGACTGCACATGCATGAAATCTACCTACCAAGTATATGGGAACTGTGGAGCAAATAAGATACAAGCAGCTCCACAATTGTGCATTGACTTTGAGGAAAAAATGGATGCCTAGTGAACCATTGGCATCTTCACAATAAGTTTTGGAAGTCTGCCCTTCTCCACCCCCACTGAGAATTTTCATAGTTAAAAATATTAAAATGGCTTTCTTCAATCTTCAATATTCCTTTTTTCTTTTTTTCTTTTTTTTGGATACTCAATATTAATTTTTGGCGTAATTCTGTTCCAAGTGTTTGTGTTCAACAAAAGGTTTTTGTTTCTAAGTACATGTTCTGCTCTGGTAATTATCCCTCCTGCACTGTAATTCAAGCCTGAAAGTTGATTTATTCTCCCTGTGTTCTTTGTACAATTAAATGTGTCACCTTTGTAACTGACTTATATCTGACAAAGCTGATCTAAACAGTTGCAGAAATGTCTCATTGCCTTTGCAGTTATGAGCCCAATTAACTTGTCAACATTTTCCAATGGTTATTTACTACAGATTTACCACAGCTCTAATCAGCTACGGAGGCAGGAGAAAGAAGGACAGTTGCGGTAGGGAGTGTCTTTCCTTGTAGTTTTCTAGTAACAAGTGGAGTCTCATTACACAAGCATTTTATGATATGTAGGAGTCAAAATGGTGATGGGTCAGAAATTCACAAAGAGGTTTGCTCAGTGATTGTGATCTGACTCTGAAGCCTACTGAAATTAGTTTTTGTATTAATAATTATTTCATTCTTGGTTGTTTCTACAGACACATTTAAAAATGAGATTATCCCATCTGTCTTAGCATACTTCAGATGTCATTGGCATGCAATTTGCTACCTAAAGACCAGCTTCTGCTATCTTTGTTCATCACATCTCACTCAGAATACCACAGCTGCATGGAAAAGGTGAAAACAGAACAAAATGAGAACATAAGCTATTGTTCTGATAGCACTAATCCCTTTCATAATTTGCTTTTTGCATTTATGCTGTATCACCCAAACTAAATTACTGTAGATCCTCCTAGGGAAGCATCACAATTAAAGTGATGTGATTTAAATATAGCTAGAGACAGCAAGGTGCCTTGCTAGAGAGCAGGTCAGTGCACATTGCACTTTCTGGAGCTGTTGAAAAGTGCAAAGATCAGAAGCTGTTGATCTGGCCTGACACCTTTGCAATAAATACTGTATTCAGAACACTTTCATTCTTTTTTGAGACAACTACTCCCTTTGAGAGGGCTCTGCTCTCACACTGCGGATCTGTTTTCTTCACTGCAACATCAGAGCAGCAGAGCATTCCCTCCTGGCAGGGGGGCAGGAGCAGCAGCAGCACTGGTGCTGCCAAAGGTTCCCAGCAGCCTCCTGCAGCTCTTAGGTCCACCGCTGCCCACTAGCGGCGTGATGGTGCCATGGTGGTGCCAGATGGGTTGGGAAACACATTCGCTGTCAGGGCTCATCAAAACTCGTGATGTTCAGAAGGTTTGGCACTCTTTGAAAAAAGGCATCTCTGTGAGTGTGGTTATTCTCAAACCTTGCTGGGGTGAGTGGAGATGGTTTGGGTCTGGGAAAGTATGTATTGTGTTCAAACACGAAATCATGGTGGTCTGTCCATAAGTTGCAATTCCAATTTTAAGATAATTCAAGTTGTAATTTTGGTATTAAATACCTAGGAATTACATGTAATGAATATAAAACTAAAGTTGTTTCTCTTCCAAGAGGGCGCTGTGGCTGAATGGAAACCATGGTAACTGGGGTGGCATAATGCTGGTACCTTGCTCCTGAGTGATAAAAATGCACGTAGAATAGGTTTTGTGCTTAGCAACAAACAGGTTGTGATTTCAAATAGCTCCCTCTAGCCCTCCATTACAGCTGCCACCCTTGTCCTATGCAGTATGTATCCCAGGCTTCATACTTTCATGTTCATTGATCCTTTAGGTATTCAATAAGCAGCAGAAAATTCATTTCACACAAAAGAAAATAATTTAATTTTTTTGGCCATTGCTTTAGAAGAATACACAACTCAGATCTCTTCCCTGTAGAGCTGTTGTGAAGTATGACTCATCCTTGCCCAACATGTTGGATGTTCATTTTAATTAGAATATGTGCATCTAAAGATTGTTGTAAACACTTGCTGTTAATAGCATATTACTCCCTATTTTACAATGGGAAGTATAAGCAATCCAAATACATTTAATACATTAAGCTATATGTTTTAAGTCATGTTAGGGCAGCATGCTGACAGAAATTAATTAGGGAAATTATCTAATTAGCATATGCTGGCTGCCTTACAAATTACACTGACATGAAAAATTGGAATAATGCAAATTTTCCTCTACAGTGATGCTTAAATATTTTCTAAACACTAAATATTGTTACACAAATCTTTGATATCTACCTATATGGTAAATATGGATGGAGATCCAGTTATTTATAATAATGAGTGAAAAGAGATAAAGTATTGCTTCTTTCTCATTGGTGATGGTTCATGTGAAATAGGCTAATCACAGAATAGTTCAGGTTGGAAGGGACCTTTAAATGTCATTTAGTCCAACCGCTCTGCAATGAGCAGGGACATCTTCAACTAGGTCCAGTTGCTCAGAGCCCCATCCAACCTGACCTTCAGTGTTTGCAGGGATGTGGCAGCCACCACCTCTCTGAGCAACTTGTTCCAGGGTTTCACCACCCATGTCATAAAAAAAAATATTCCTTATATCTCATCTACATCAACCCTCTTTTAATTCAAAGCCATTCCCTCTTGTTTTATCACTGTCCGCCTGTGTAAAAAGTCCGTCCCTTTCTTTCTTATAGGCTCTCCTTAAGTACCAAAAGGCACCTATAAGGTTTCCCCAGAGCTCTCTCCAGGCCTCTCCAACCCCAACTCTCTCAGCATGTACTCATTAGGAGAGGTGCTCCAGCCTTCTGATCATCTTCACAGTCCTTCTCTGGACCCATTCTAACAGGTCCATGTCCTTCCTCTGCTGAGGATCGCAGGCTGGATGCAGTACTCCATGTGAGGGTCTCACTAGATTGGAGTAGAGGAGTCCTCCCTTGACTTGCTGGCCACACTTCTTTTTCAGTGCACATACTCGTTATTTTCCTCAGTACAGGCAGGTGAAATGCCTTTATACTTAGCTGAGATCTAACCAACCCACACACCAGTGCCAGCATATGATACAGCACAAATTGATGAGCCAGAGATTTTACAATCTCTCTCTCGGGAGATTGTAAAAAACAACAGGAATATTATGTCCTTCCAAATGTGGCTTAGCAGACTTGAGTAAGCCTGACTTCTCTCAAAATCTAATACAGGAATGATAATACCATGTGGGGTTTTTTGTGTATATGTCTTTCTCTGTTGTGCAGAAATGAATCATATTTGTCTGCAAGCAACATTTTTTTCTCTTTTTAAAGTTCACTGACATTTACTGACTCAGGATGTACAGTATTTCATAACCATATGCTGTATCACCATGTGTTAAAAGGAAGGCTCTAGGGTGTTAGACTAACTCACTTTATTAACATCATCTGTACCTTGAGTGTTCTCATATGGTCAGATCAATAGCACATGATTTCAGTATTATTGTGCCTTTTACTGATAAGAAATCTTCACAGGGTGCCACTTCACACTTTCACAGAAGAGCATATTTCAATGTTTTTATCTGTCAACTAGAAAAATCCTTCCACAACAAAATCTGAACTAGTCTTATCTCTGAGAAATTTATAGACACCTTAGTGTTAATCTGAAGACTTAATTGTACATATTTTTAATCACATGCATAATTTCTTTTGGTGGAAACCTGACCATTTATGTAAATGAAGACTCATATCTAAGCTGCATGATAAGGACTTGAGAGTCTAGCTCACTGCATTCACTTGATGAAGATAATGGTGCATCCTGCAGTGGCACAGGCTGGA
Organism: Horornis vulcanius; assembly: GCA_013401035.1. Taxonomy (NCBI): domain Eukaryota; kingdom Metazoa; phylum Chordata; class Aves; order Passeriformes; family Scotocercidae; genus Horornis; species Horornis vulcanius. The sequence goes on from VZUA01030694.1 coordinate 25,557, forward strand.
CTTCACCCGTTCTCCCATAGTCCTTTTGTGGCAGGTCAGAATTTTTTGGCTTTGATTCGAACTTAAGGACCTGACAAAGACAAATGCGTCTATGTCACAGGGCTATTAAGAGAGTCTTCCTAGAGTGATTTAAGTGACAAGACAACAATTTGGCAGATGCTTCTAAGGCAATAATCTAAAAAATAGCAACCACATTTCTTCATGTGTCTAATGTAGAGGTGTTAAGAAACTGTGGAATTTTTTTCTGTGGTGTCATTAAGAAAATGTGGGAGAACTTGAAAGTAAAATGTCACCTCACTTGTACCTATCAATACCATTTAAACATAGAATCAAGGCATCCTAACAGTCTATAACAGATTAGTTTCCAAATATTTCATTAAGTTTGATGCCTTAGAATAACAACCATGGATCTTTTCAGCATGTAATAAATTGAAACTATTTTCAGAAAGTGTCCAGACTGTAATGTGGATCCTGTAACCTTATTACCACAAAATGTAACTACCGTGGAGTTGCTAAGAGAAGAGGAGCAGTTGTGAGCTTATACATAACTTTTCTACATTACTGTTCATTAAATGAAATAAGGCAATATTATTTCCATTGGTAAATCACAGAGAAAAAACAGGGATAAGTTTTGCCTGGATATTTGCTCATTTCCTTGTTCACCCACCCAGAGCCCTGGCTGCTGCTTTCCAGAGACAAATGCATTGCCTGGTACTAAGTATATATAGAAAAAACACACAAGCTGACAGGAAGAGTGATGGTGTTACTATTGCAGGAATAATCCTTACATTGTGCATTTTTATTCTGTTGAATGATTTGTCTTTTAAGCTATATTATAGTGCCTTTTCCCTTTATTCATGTTTTACAGATGAGGTGGTAGAGTTGGCTCCCAGTAGAAACAGGAATTGGAAGGATGACATTCCCAGCAAAGGAGTAAAGCACAGATGGATGGAACCAAATTTCTTTCTGCTAATTTTTAATGTTCTGGTGATGCTGAGAGATATTTGGCCAGGCATAAGCAATATGGAGTCACTCTTCCATCTTCCAGTCTTCTAGCAGAACAACAATGGGAAGTCACAAGTTGCGACAGGAAATTTTGCCCAGCTGTAAAGATACTACTTTTCCCACAAAGACAGTTAAGCACTGCAATGGGTTGCCCATGTTGTAGAATCTACAGCTTTGGAAGTATTCAAAGCTTGACTGCACAAAATAAATTATTACCTTACAATCTAAATTACTCTGTGATTCTGTGAATTCAAAAATGTTTACAACATGGTGCCCAATGTTTTGAGGTAGCAAGTGGTCTGCCTCTTCCCAAATGAAATGCTCAGTTCTCCTTCCAAGATCATTCCTCCTGCCATTAGATCCCAAGTCTCTAGGTGGCTACCTGCAGTTGGAAGCTGCCCAGCCATGGTTAAAACTGTCATCTAGGTCCTGCAGGTCAGTAAGACCCCAGTGCTGCTTATTCCTGTTGCCTTTGTATAACCTTGATGGAACAAGGAGAAGCTTTGAAAGTACTACAGACCTTGTAGACGCTGCTAATGATCTGCAACCTTATAAGCAAAATCAAAAGGTGAAATAGAAATATTTTAGTAGCATGGCAAGTGATGCATATGCAAAAAAGCATGCCTAGGAAAAGCCTATTTTAATTTCTCATACCTGTAATTTTTTACTCCTATTCTGCTGCTATCAGACCTCAGAAAAAAAGTAAGTAATACTATTCCTAAAAGTAAAACAGAGAAAAATATAGCACTAAATCAAGTAATGTTTTGTGTAATGACTTATCCAAGAGCTATGGAATGAAGCATC
>VZUA01030694.1:34525-48673 GCA_013401035.1 Horornis vulcanius
GTGCACCTCAGTTACCACTGCTGTCGTCCTTTCTCCAGACCCCAATCTCTGTAAGTAGAGCTTCCAGCTGTGACTTTACACTCAGGCTTCCAGTTGCAGCAGCCCTGGCAGGACTGACTCTTGCTTTCACCAGCACCATATGCAGCTCATCAGCAGTGGGATTCCTCAGTCCCTGTGTGATCCCAGCTTCCAGGTGCGGGTGCCATTAAATGACTTTTGTAAAAGTAGATTCATGCAACCACACCATCACTTCTCTCAGCTTATTAAAACCAGTGGCCTTATGCTTACAAGACATCCTGCATTTTCTATTCCTGTTCAAGGAATCCTAATAGGAGATAACTGTGGGATCTGTCCAGCCCCATTTGCTTCCCCCCAGGGTAAAGCAGCATTACTCCTCTGAGGAGGCCAACACATCTCACCTAGACACAGCTTCTGTGGTTGAAGCCAACCACACTGAGATTTTGCACAACAGTCACAGAAAAACCACCTTGGCCGACTTTTTTAAAAAATTCTTTTCCTGGTGGCAAACACATCAAACCCCATTCCACCCTGCAGAGGCACAAGGGCACCACAGTGTTTCCCTCCGTGAAACATGGCACGTGCTGCTGTTACTTACCAATGCTGCTGTGTACATCTAAGTGTCTGTTTCAGGCCAATAAAACTAATGTTAAGTAAGAGAATTTAATCCATGGGATTTGTGGCTTTTTTTCAGCAGAAAATACTTAGCTCTGATAACAACACAGCAGTGCCTAAATTGTGAAAGGTTAGCAGAATTCATTAGACTTGTAGATTGCTGGAAACAGATTTAGTAACAGGCACCAACAGGGTGTTTTGATTGCAAATAGCACATCAGTTGGTGTACAACTTGCTACAAGTCTCAAGTACCAAAATCTGTTTGCACCCGAAGCTCACCTGCTCTGTTCATGCCTGCCCTACCAGTTCAACACTGGCACCATCTGATGAAGAGCCAGGAAACTCTTATATAGAAAGGAGCTTCAGAAAGAGCTGTGAAATGTGAAGCTTCATGCAATCTCAAACATGCAAGCATGATGCTCACATCAACAAAGTGAGACAGCCACCTTTTTTAACTTTCGCATTTTGATCTTGTTGTATGACTACTTGAGCTCTGAATTGATTTTCCAATACAGAAATAAGGCATTCCATTTTTTAAGTTTAATACACACCTCTCACATGTAATTTTCTCTTCTTGAGCAAAAAAAGGCAGCTTAAAAGACAAGTTCCCTGTGCTGGGAAGCCACAGAAAAATCACATTTTGTACTGAAGGGTCCCCCTGACTAAACTGCATGGGGAGCAGAGTTAAAACTCACTCCTGCTTCGGAGTTCCAATTTTGCTATCTTGCCATCAGTTTGCAGGAACCAAGCTACAATTAATACACAGGTGGTGAGACAGATTACTTGGGTTCACGTATCCCCAAAGAGTAGCTTTTGAAAACCTGTCCTATTTGTAAGTTCTGCAGTGCAAAATGTGCTCAGCCTTCTCATCTTTATCTCAGCAGATGTGCTAGTCTTAGAAAGAAAGAGCTCTGCAGAAATAAAATAGTTGTTGCTGAAAGGGCAGAATACAACCAACATTTGCATGTGATCCAGAACATAGCAAGAATGCAACTGCATGAAGTTTTCATAGCAGCAAAGACTGGCTGCAGAAGGCTTGGAATAGACTTAATGACAGAACAAGGCTAGAGAAACAGGACTATGTCTAAGAAAACCTGGGTAAGTTATCTACTAGACTCCCACTAAAGAAATTTTCTTAAAAAAAAATCAAGCCAGGAATTCCAATACACATGCTGGAACTCCCATGAAGAAATTCTATTTTACGTCTCACCAGGAATGTAACCCTCATTTTCAAATGAGGCTCAGCCTGCTCCTGTGTATTCACTCTGTATCAGTGCCCAAAATATAATAATGTCACATATAAGAAGTTTGTCAGCTGTGTTCCACACTAGAAATGAAACAAAACCCTTACAGGCTCAAAAAGCTAATACTTGCTACACATTGTACATGATTTCCATAATAATAAAGCAGTCTGAATGAGACAGGTTGTTCCCTACCAAATGTAATGTTTCTGTATGGTGGCCAAAACCACCTGAGCTAAATTTGCATCACTGTATGCATGGCAATGAGACATGCAAAATTCTTCACATGGAAGTACCTGAAAACTGAACTGCAGGTTGCCACAAATTCCCCATAATTACCTCTTCAAAACAGTTCCTTGAAGAATACCTCTTTCCTAAGCAGACAGCCAAACAGGAAATAGATACAGGCATAAAGGGACACAGACAAAACCATATTTCAAATGTAAAGAAAACACCATTATTCTTCCAATTAGAAACTAATAACCAGGCAAACTGATGAGCAAAATGTCCCATGAAACTAGAAGAAAGGATTTAAGTAGCTCTAGAAAAGATGCAACAGTGAGAATGATCTTGTTCCAGACATCAACCCTAACGACAGCATGACCTTGAAACTCACTGGAATGCTGTAGGCACACACACTTGCTGTGGTCAGTATCCTACACGGGACAAGATGGTAACTTTGGAGAGCTTGATCAGGGACAGGCTTTCCCACCAGAGTGAAGAGGAAAGATCCATGCTCCTGGCTCTTGTGAGCCTTGGGCAACTAACTTGCTCCATGTCAGAAGACACAGTGAAAGCTAAACATTCAGACCTCAGATAATTTGGATAGATAATGGTACAAATTTTTACATGATCCTGTACCATTGGCTATACCTTTGTAATGCTGGTTTGATGCTGCCCAGCAGGTGGGGCAGGTGACCAGCAGAAGAATCTGTGCGGACAAATTGCGTTGCATTTAATTTTCCTGGGGTGAACACACTTTGCCAGAGAACTACCCTGCTCCAGAAAAGCCTTCTGAGATACAAGCTCACCTGCCTGCAGGCAGATGATCCTTACATCAACTCTGCTGTGGGACATCTGCTTTCTCACTGTGGATAATATATTCCGAGGAAGAGATCCTGGCTCCACAGAAACAAGGAACATCCTTGCTATCATCACAGTAGTGGATAGGATTTTGTCCTGAAGGTGTGGCTGGGGCACTGAATGTGATGACACCAAACATCCCAAAGTACCTGGCTGCTGGAGGATGTAAGCAACACAGTAGAGTACCATGATGTGAAACAGAGCACTGTCATGGTGCAGCCACATCATGAGACTTTTCATGAAGGCAAACAAAAGATGCCAAAATACATATCAAGGTGGTCAAAGGGCATGGTTAAACTGTTGTTGGGTGCTGGTTGTAATGTGTTTCTAATCAACTTCAATCCATAATTAAAAGTAATTTTAAAAATATTGCAGCATCTTCAATATCAACAGTGTCTATACCAAATGCATTCCAGAGCTGTTTTTGGAATGTTAACTTAAATATTACATTAGGATGAACAGTACTCAAACAATTATTTCTGTTACAACATTTTATAAAACAGAGTATTTTGTGCAAAGAAATCTTAATGTGGTACATAACTCAGGTGCATTAGTTTCAGAGTGCAGCTCTGTATCGCATTGTATTAGAGGACAAATGACAAGCCACACATCCAAAGACTAACAATTTTGAACTTTTATACAATGCAAAGTGTCATCTTCCACTATCATACAGCATTATGTACTTCAGAAATGAATCAAACATAACCTTCAAATACACTGTGGCAAACTGTACAGGAGATACTGTGTTCCAGCTCAGAGAAGGTGAAGGAATCTTTCTGTGAAATAACAAAGCTAACCATCTTCTTGGTAAGACATTTACCAGGCTCCAAATCAAAGACTTGGCAGAAAGGTTCTTGAAAAGAAAGTTACATTGTAAGCCTGGCACTGACTTCTACCCTTTAAATTCACCTTCTTTGGTGACAGGCATAAAATTAAAGATTCTGGGTTTGTTTTTGGAAGGAAGGCAACCATAATGCATTTTTAAATATCAATTCTGATTATCTGCTGTCCCTTATCTTACAACATTTTGCTACAGGATAAACCATCAGTGCAAAACTTCTTACCTACACAGACGTGAATAGTCCCAGTAATGGGGTTAAAATCCACCACTACCTCACGGTTTGTGTCCCCGTTGTGTCATCTGTCTAGATGTATGCTGTCAGTAAACAGGACCTGATCTAGCCCACACTTGGATCAGACAAGGCTTCCACTGGGAAGAAGGATTTTTGTAACAGGATGGGCAAACATTGACAGAAGTCCTACTAGTGGATCTAATTTGTACATCCAGTTGCATGTCTTTGCTACCTATTAATATGACCTCATACAGAAGATGCCATGGGCTGCTGCAAGAGACTTATGCCAGAAGATACTACTCTACAAATTCCCTGACTAACAGCACCTGGAGATGTGCACGTATTTAAGCTAAATCAGAATAGAGGAGTTACATGTGAGCCATTACTGTTCCAGCACCAGAAAGAGACCTTCTTGCTGTTCACCTTCTTTTTATTTTATGCTTGACACGGCTGAATTTTTCAAATGCCCTTGTGGCTAACTTCTTTGCGAGGTATAAATACCATTCCATTCTTACACAAAAGAAATACAGCTCTTTGTTATATACACACACCTTGACAGCAAGTCCTTGAGCTGAAAGAACAGTGCAACATGAAATTACAGAGCCAACATCTACAGAGCATCTCTTTAGCTGCAGGCCAGAAAGTCTCTTGTTGAGAAAGGCAATCTTTTAAGGTAAAATGCTTTAACTGAACTCATAACATTCAAATGGAATAATCAGAACCATGTGACATGCTGTCAAACCACAAAAATTAGTCATATTCTGGTTTATAAACTGTAGTTTATTTTGTAGTTGCTGCATTTCACTGAAGCCATCCAATGTAGAATGGAATTGCTTGAATACATCTCACTGGCATAAGGAAGCAGCCTTGCTGGACGACACATTATTGACTGAATTTCAGACATGGAATACACTTGAGAGTAAAATGAAGACACGAGTGGGATCACAAAAGGTTTTGGCAAGCATTTTTATGTTAACTCTTTTGGTTTATGGCTTGTTATGGATTTTTTGGTTTCTTTAGGAAATTCCAGCACAGTGAAAGGAATGAAGAACTCCAGAAGAGAGTTGACCTCCTTCAGTTCCAGACTGTATTCTGCTGCTATTTTCTCTGCAGTCCATATTTGAGGTTGAAGTTTATGATTATTAAGAAGTGTCAGAGCCTCCACAAGGGAAATTTTGCCTTTGGGAACTTTCTTAACATCTAGACCTTCCAAGTGGCCTAATTTAGTAAGTCTCTTTTCCTCCTGTTTACTCGGAAGATGCTCACCACCTCCATCTTTTACCTAATTGAGGGAAGGAAAACAAAAAGAGCTCAATAGCAGTTCTGTTTACTATACATACTGTAGCAGCTAAGCTGCTTTCCTAAATATGGCATTTCCTGTTAGCTTTCTCCATTAAAAAAAANAAAAAAAATCTTAGCCAGCCTAGCTTCTTCCACAGGCATTCTACGTAGTGTCAACTCCCAACCAAATGCTGAAAAGGTCCTATTCACTGCATTTTAAGTGTTGTATTGGCTTGGCAGCCCTTCATATAAGGCAAACTACAGATTCTGATAGGCAAATGTAAATCCAGATAATCTAACATTTGGTACTGATTCACTGGAAGGGACAAAAAAAATCACACAACAAAGCAGTATCCTTCTGGTACCAATGGAAAACTTTTTCATGCAGTACTTCCCCTTCCTTTTGTCTTCAAATTTTAGTTTTGCTACTAAAAGAAATTCCTTCTTTAGTTCTGTCTAGAGAACAAGCTTTCCTGCTATTTTGCAGCATCATATGGAGTTTAATTGCCATGACTACTGCAACATGTAGACACACAAAGTCTCTTCTCTAAGGTCCCTTCGTATGTCCAAATAATCTCCAAAACAGCTTTAATTTCTTAATATTTCCTTTTATTAACATTTAATCAGTGAACGACTCTGAAAAAAAAGGCACAATCAAACCTTTCTTAAATTTAGAAGCATTTTTATAGTAATCAGAGCCCACAACCACTGATTATTACACAGACACTCTCTATTAACTCACACGCTGAGAAAACTGACGTGGATGCTACAGCACCTGTGTCTGTTTCTGAGCTACAAGGAATGTCTGGCCTGTACTCCATGGCTTCTACTTTTTGCTATAACTGTGCTTGGATAATGAATAATTTTTCAGCTCTAAATTAGATCACCTGTCACTGGGAATCTGCCCCTTCAGGACTCACAAGCTGGTCCTTTTCCACTTAACGCAGGCAGACATGCCAAACATACACAGAGCTGTGTACACATCATGTACAAAGTCATCAGGATAGCAAAAGGAATGGGAGAAAATTTTTGTATTGTTTTGCCCACAAGTCTCTGTGATTACACCTCAACTGTGCCTCTAACAACTGCAAGCAGACACAGCACAAGGGCAACTCTGTGGCAGCAAACGCAGAGTAGGCATGGAATCAAGCAAAGATTTGTTCCACTTTGGGCTTCTTCTCAAATCTTGACAGGTTTATACATGAATATTGAAAGATACTGAAATTAGGCCTCTGGCACTTCAAGATTGGAGTCCTAACCTCTGTGATGGAAATTAAGGATGGAGATTTCTTGAAAATTTCAGGCAGAGACTGAAGAAATCTACTTGCATTTTAAATATTTTTAGACTTGAATACCATATAAGTGGCAAATTAGAGAGACTTAGGGATTTTTCTAGACGATTATAAAAATTTTATTGCTGAAAAAAGCAGCTGGAATAAAACAGGTAAAACACACAAGCAGTAGCACAGTATGACGGAAAAGACGACACTGAACCCCACTCTGCATTTTACAAAGGGGTATGCTTTGCCTTTCAAGTAAAAGATTGTAGCCAATGGCAATAAGGAAATTATGACCATACAATCCATGAGATTATGTAGGAAAAACCCTAAGACACTCCATGAGCTGGATAAAAAAAAAGTCCCTGTACTGTATAACATTTAAGGGAGTTAAAGACTCCATTAAAGAGTAAACATGTTAGTCCTCTATCACATCCCTGCTCTCCCAGCAGTTCCAGTCTCTTCTATCAAGGTCATAAATGATCTCTGGCAAACACTTTACCTTTGCAAAAGGCTAGAGAACTATCCTGCCTCTTAGGAAGGGGAAACGGAAATTTAGGTGAAAAACAATGTAAGATCAACGCAATGTTAAAAAGGAAAATTGTGTCAGCATTTACAAGCTTGTAAAATCACAATGTCACACGTTCAAAACCCGGGGTCAGACACAGTCAGTGTTATTGATGTACAGAAGAGAGTAATAAAACACCACTTTCATCTACTGAAAAAAGGTAGCTTTTATGCACAAAGAGCATTTTTCTTGACACAGACTGTGCTGAGTTTGAAGACCACAAAGATGATGCTGATTTGGCTCGTACAGAGACACACTCACCTGCACCGGTGGATCTCTGGACTCAACATAAACATCTTTGAGCAACGTGAGGAACTTATCATCCTTTCTGAGAACTTCTTCTTTTATCTCTGGGCTATCTAAAGGCAGTGAGAAGAAGGAAACGGAGGAAAAAATAAAAAAAAAAAAAAAAAAAAAAGGAGTTAAGATTGATCTGAGCCAAATAGTTTTCTTTTTGTAAGTTCTGCCAGCTCATCTTTGCACGGCTCCCTTAAATGCATGTACCTTCTTGGGAAGGCGTCATGCTTCCCACGGCCCGGACCTTAGCGACAGCGCTCCACACGGTGGGGCTGGCCCGGTCACCTGTCACGGCACGGCGGGAAGCACACGCTCGGTACTGCTCTGCGGCACTGCCTCAGCAGCCGCTCCCTGCCACCACCGCACCACCGATTCCACCGCCTCCACAGACTGCCCCAGGGACCATCCCAGCTCCATCAGCTGCCCCAGGCCCTGTCCCCATCAACCGCCTCCATCGCCCAGCCCCCCAGGCCGCCTCGGTCAGCCTCCCTCACACTGCTGCCCGCTGTATTCGCTCCGGTGCCCGTGAACGGCCCCATCGCCGCGGCTCCCGGCATGCCCCGCGCGCCCAGCGCCGCGCTCAATGTCACCGGCCCTGCACCGGGAACCACCGGGAGCCACCACGGCCTGGCCCCCGCCCCTCGCCCCCGCGGCCGGCAGCCGNCGCCGGGGTTGCCCCGCGGGCGGGCGAGGCCGGCACTCACCGACCACGGTGTCCAGCCGGGCGGTGCGGTGCCGCGGCGCGGGCGTGGGCTTCTCCTTGCTGATCTCGCGGCGGGGNCTCCACGTTAAAATTCCGGAACACGCGGGTCAGCCGCCCGCCCATCGCCGCTGCCAGCCGCGCCTGCGCACGGGGTACGCCGGGCAGGGGAGATGTGCCGCGCCGCCAATGCACCGGAAGAAGATAAACCGAGTACCGCAGGCAAACAAACAAACAAACACACAAACAAGCGAACGAGAATTTACACAAGGCGGTTCGCTTTTCACTTCACGGCGCCCTGGCGGTGCTTTCTCCTTGCCCTCGGCGCTGTCTCGGTCGCCGGCCCGGGGCGGCGTTGGCCCTGCCGCGGCTTTTCCAAACGCGTGCGTGAGCGGAGCCCCCGGGTCGGACGGGTCCTGTCGGGAATGTTCTCAGAGCCGCGGGCTGCCCCAGGGTTCCCTTTCCAGCCGTGGCGGCTGGCACCTGAACCCCCGGACACGTCATGTCGTGACTGTCGCGACTTACTGATCGGCGGGGATAGGCGCGGGTCCAAACTGCAGCAAAGGACAACTCCCCAGTACCGTTGAGAATTTGCAGGCTACACAGTGCTTTCAGGGTGCAGATCCTCTTTTGTCACCTCAATCAAGTAACCTTTCTTCTGACTTTGCAAAAATTGCTAAAACTACTTGTGAGAAAATGTTGAGAAGGCCTCGAGCCGAGCATGGTAAGAAAGGTAAATTTGTCGACAGAATCAAAATTGTTGAGATGGAATCAGCAGTTCATAGATTGAAGAAGCAAAGTGTAAAAAGATACAGAATCCTTAGAGAAAGGAAGCCAGAAAGAGCAAGAAAAGAGCTACTGGCCTGATGCAAAAAGCAATAAAGCCTGATGGTTGACTATTCTATTCAGCTACAACTGATAAGGTGTCTTACCAACAGAGATTAATGACTCGTTCATTCCAGCTGCTGCATGAATTAGCCAATAAGTAATTCCCCTGTGGTTTTAAATTGTTTCCAGACTCATAGAGCCTTCTGGGCCTCTGGTTAGTAGTTGCCTGAATGAAGTGACCTGGAGTGGGAGTGTTAATGAAGGACAGAGAAAAGACCAGACTTCTTGTGGTTTTGTTTCTTGGGGTTTTTTGTTTGTTTGTTTGTTTGTTTTTTGGTTGGTTGGTTGGGTTGATTTTTTGTTTGCCTTTTTTTTTTTTTTTTTTTTGTTTTGTTTCTGGTGGGTTTTTTTTTTTTTGTGGGAAACACCTTTTTTCTGCCTTTGCATCTAGTTTTTCTTATTATTGTGGGTATACAAAACCAGAGGTTTCAGAACTTGGTCTTCTACTAGTAGCATTATTTAGTAATAATAATTATGGTGTGATAGTTGTCAAGGCTGCAGTGTGCTTTAATGCTGGATTAATGAATGGCTGTGTTTTCCTTACAGAGAAGCCAAATAGATTTAGAAAGGCAATGAAGACAAGACCGCATAAGCATGGTGTATGCTGGATTTCTGCTCTTTTTGGGAATGAGGAAGGTGTAGTTTCTCCATTGTTTATATTATAGACTCCCACAGCCTGTAGGAGGATAGAAACATGCTTTTGTTCCTTGGTAATAAGCTTACTGACCCTGTCTTATTTTAGACATTGCATGCGAATGAATTAAGTAGACAAGTGATACAGTGATAATAGGAAGCTGTTAAAGATCTGCTGAAGTCAGACTGGTGACAAGTTTAATTAAATATCTATAGTCAATTACTTGCTGACTAAACCTGTGTTCTTGAGTCCAGGATTTGATACTTTTGTAAGTGTTGAATCTGTGTGGTGTGGCTATAAAGGAAAAATCCACATGGATGCCTTTGTAGACCTTTCATAGGTACTTTAGCATTTCTTTGAGAGGTATTCTTACTGATCTGTCTGCAAGTCAGCTATTGTCCCAAATTTGGAAACAAAGTTTCTCCTTCAAAAGCTAAGAGCTCCCAGCTTGTGGAATCAAACTCAGCACGGAGCTTCTGTCTTCGGAAAGCCTGAATGTGATTAACACTGCTGTAATATGTACTGACAGCAAAATAAATTCACCAGAAAGCAATCAGTTAAAAATAAAGAGTGATGTCATGCTCTGCCTGTCACTTGCTACCACTGAGGATGTCACAAGGCTGTTCTTTTCATGTATAAATATGCATCAAAAGTTCAAGATTTTTATTTTGAAGAAGCTTTCTTAGACTGTAACAGGCAGAAGAACTGAGATTGAAAACAATTTTTTTAAAATAATTTGGTATTTTACCAGTGTGACCGTGTTGATATTAAATATCAGTAATCAAGAGGCTGGATTTTTTTCCATATAAAGCATCTGGAAGTGGGATGATTAAAAAATCATGTGTACTTGGCTTAGATAGAGTTTCAAATGGGATGCATTTTTCTTGAATGAGGAGTCTGAATTTTTTCAGGGAATTCAAAAATAACAAAACAAAATAGTCCATGAGAAGAACACTGACTGTCCAGCTGGATTAATGTACACCAGCAGCCTGTTCTCAACAAAGGACACCACCAAACTCATCAGAGAAAAATATGGTAACTCTCATGATATATGTGTGCCATAGGCTGCCAAACTAGATCTCCTTGTAATCCTTCCATACCTCTTAAGAGAGAAATTTCTAAAGCTACTTTGTACCTGGAAAGTAAAAAGTACATTTAGACTGTTCTTTGAAAATTTTTGGTTTTCCATCTCAGTTTTGATTATATGTTGTGTATATTTCTTTTCTTTCTCAGCTAGTTCTGTAGCTGAGTGGAAAATTAGAAAGTAATTTTTGTATTTAACCAGCATCAAAAGTCTGATTGACCTATTGAAAATTCCCTTTTTCTGTCATTAACATGTGTTATTGTGTGGTACTACTAAAGTTTCTTTGCTGTCTTTACTCAGAAGATCAGGAATCAGATTATGAGTGCAGATGGGCAAGTCATCTCAGTGAAAGAGTCTTTTTTTTGGTAATAGGTGCCCAGCTGGAGGATTTTGGAGAGGAGGCAGGTGAGGTTTGCTTTGTGATTGTGGTCTAGGATTGGCTCAGCAGTCGACCACAGCGGAAAATGAGGAATGCCCTTATACAGCAGCAGCACAGGTTTATATTTCTGTCCACATTTTCTACCACTGAAACTGTTTTCCTATTCTTGTCTTTCTGTTGTTGTTTGTTCATAATTGATGTCAGTCTAAATGGGTACTTGAGCAAATTCATTTATCGTTAGGATTCAGGGATTTGAGTCCTCTATCCTGATTACTGGTTTACCAGTAAACACAATGAAAGCATTGATCCTTTTCTTCCTTATCTCATCAGTGTTAGGCAGAACCAGAGAACATAGCATTAGCAAGAATTGATTATGAGCCAAGTAAAAATGACTGTCCTGCAACTTTGTAAAGATGAACTCAAGAGATGGACTTTCTGATGGATCACTTTTGCCTTTCAGTGATTTTTGGCTGTTTTATTACTTAATTCAGATTATTTCTGTGTTACTGGTTTCAACTGATCCGTCTTTTACCGGCGTGTTAAGTATCTACAGAAGGATCTGCATTGGAGGATTTTGCTTAATTCCAGTCTGTGATCAGAGTGTTCCTGAACACTTGCATATTTTCAAGGCTAGGTGGCTGCAGTGCTTTATTTAAAGGAGTTTTTGTCAAGTCCTTATGTGGATGAAGTTTATGGTGAGTGCAGCAGCGTTACAGACTCACACACCAGCCCAGACAGATCACTAGCTCCTTGTCAGATAATACTAATTTCAAAGAAATTGCATTTAAATTCTTCTGATTGACTGTGGTTTGATATTCCTGACATCATCTTCCATATTTTTCCTGTCTGATTGTTGTATCTCAATTAGCAGGTTACTTTGACTTGGAAATGCAGTGGAAGTCGGCATATTTGAGAATGAGGCAGCCTGGTACTGGAATTAATTAATTTCATCAGTTACACAAGCCTTTTTACTTCATTTTTGCATTACTTTACACAGGGTTCAGTACTCCATGCTCTCTTCTCCGTGGCAATACTAGTTGAGACAACTGACAGCCTTATTATTTCTTGTAATCCTGGCTTTCAGTTCACTCCTCTTGCCAGCGTGAGGATGTAGGAACACCTCCAGAGTAAACAACATCACACAGATGGTCTGACTTAAGAAAAAGAAGAGCTCCCATAACTCTTCTAGGCTGTATCAATCACTGGTGGTTTGACTGCTACACAGAAAGCTACTGGAAACACAGGAGGAAAAACAAAAGGCCTGTGACAGGAGTAGTGTGAATACCTTGAACTGCTGTTGTTGGTTGGTTGGTTTGTGAAAGTTTGCACTTTGCTCCCAGATTGTTTCCCTCCAGCAGTGACAGAAAAACTGTACCAGCTCCAGTGAGGAGGAGGTGAACCAGCAGTGGGAAGAGACAATTGGAATGGAGAGGTGGCTGGCTTATCTTGCGCTGGCTTTGCTGGGGCTCCAACACCACCCAAGACAAACAACATCCTTTGTACTGACTTGAGGCAGTAACAGTAGCCATGATTTTACTGCATTGCCACTGCAGTAGCTGTCTGATAGTCCAGAAAAGAGTTGGTAAATGGATTCAGAATATTAACTATCTGCTGGAGTTTCTTTCATGAATTATAACACATAAAAAATAACAAATATATAAGTGTGCTGGCAAGATGCTCTTCTACAATAATGTAATATTTTTCCATCCCCAAATGATATTTGTATTCTCTCTCTATGGTTTTAATTGATGATGATGCATAAATATTTATAGAGGTGTGATGCATTTTGTTTACATAACTTTATAATTTAGGTGTATTCTCTGTGACTTGATGTATCAAGGGATTGATTTTCTATGCTTTTATAAGTAGTTGCAGAACCAGTTTTATTTATTCATTTTACACTTTAATTGCATCCTTCTGCTATTTAAAAATTGTGTATTTGCAGGTGTGAATTACATGAAAAACTGAAGTCTTCTATTTACCTACGGGGAGCCAAATTTTTGTGCAGAATAGGAAAGCCAAAATGACCTCAGTGAACACTTCTAAAACCATTTTATATATATCTCAGTCCTAAAGAAGGCTTATATATAGATCTTAAGAAGCTGGAGAAGTTACAGTGTGGTTTAATAGCTCAGTGGCTTAAGCAGTGTTATGTTGGGTAAGTAGCATTTGAGTCCATGTCCTATACCTGTATTTTTTTAGATGCAGTAGCTAAAAATCTGCCTGACACACGCAAAGGATTCTTTGCAGATTTTCAAGCAATACTATACTGAGATTACACATCTTTCCTGGCTGCTTCCACAAGCCATTTCAAATCCTCTAATTTCTAAAAAGAAAATGTGTCTACACTAGTGCTGGAAGAGGATTCCATCAGGGGAAGCTACCAGACTGAAAAGCAAAAAAAATGTGACCATAGGGTTACAATCTACAACCTTTAATTAAAAGCCTTGAAGTAAAGATGAATGTGCAATATTGCATTACCAGAAGCTTGGAGAAATACATAAAATTCCTTTAGTATTTAGTCCAAGAAAAAAAGAAATATTCTGGGATGTGCAGTCACCAATAGAGTTACAATATTAAAGTCTTGCTGATTTAAACACAATTTTTCCTTAAGTTTCTGGTTGAAATAATGTTATTCTAAACTCTAAGTTAGGAACTGATCTTAAAACATATAAAACAGATAAAATCCTATTGACTTCAAAAACATTTATACAGAACAGGATAAATAAGAATGAAAATAGTGGGAAAGAATCCAAAGCTCTAGTCAAAAATCTGCATTTGAAATGAATCAAAAATTCTTAACATTTGGAGTGTAATTCAGTGAGTGTCAGAAAAGAAATCCACAAGGGAAGATTTTTCATAATTATGTTCCATCTACTACATGGGTTTTGTTTCTTTTACACCTTACTGTGAAATACCCTGTGGAAACCCTTATTAGAGACACAGTTTTAGACAACATGTTTTCATATTGATGATCAGGGAAAATAGATTTATTATCTACTTGTTTTAT
>VZUA01030709.1:11450-28649 GCA_013401035.1 Horornis vulcanius
CCCCAGTTCTAAACCTACATAGTAATAAGAGAGCAGACCTACCTGTAGAGAAACACCTTACAGCTACAGATTCTGCTTTAGCTGAGCTATGCATGAAAACCTTTATGCTGAAGACTAAAAATCTGAATTATAGGATCGACATACTCCATATGAGCAGAGTATTTGGGAACAATGGTTCCAGGGATACCTTTTCATTCCTTCTGAAAATGGGCATGGGCAATTATCTTTTACATGTTTATTTTAAATTGTTATATTTCCCAGTACTATTTTTTATCTGGAGCAATGCTGTTGTGAGACACAGAAATTTATAGACCAGCAGAAGATTTTGATGTCTTTAACAGATATTTCCTGAATCTCCTGATTTAAGATCTCCTTTCACTAAGTACCAAGGAACTGTTAGTTTGAGTCTCAACTGCAGCTTAAGATTTGAGTCTGCAGTGCGATACATAAAGCCTTTTGCTACCATGAAAAAACAGACTGTCCATGACTCAGGAAATTAATTTCCCTCTAAATAAACATCCTATGTCAGTGGGGACTGTGAGTAGTTCCCAGTGGCAATTAACCACACCCACATGTGCTGCCAGGTTATGCAAGCTGTACAGACAGATAACTCCTCTGGAATCAGCCAGATTCAAAAATATCTGTGTGGGGATGCACTACAGTGTGAATTGACCATTCTTTACATTAGTCTACTCAGTGAACTTCAGTGAACAATAAAGTTAAAACCAATCTGAGCCAACAATTTCACACAGCACACTGCCAACCGTATGGAACAGTCTAGAACTGATGCAATAAACCCACATTCATGCAGTGCAGTGCCAAAGATAGTAAGCTCTATTCCTGTAAAACTGCTTGCAGGTAAGTGAGTCAGCTCAGACAGCTCCAGTTGATACACATTCCCAAAGAATGTCTTCATGCAAAGTAGCTCACTGTACCTTCAACTACACATCATTACCTTCCCTTTGAAACTAGACAGCAGAACAAATTCACAGCATTCACCACAAATACCTACTCCCTTCCCCTCCCTAGACACACAAATTTCCCCACACAGAAAAGCCTGATTTCCCAGATGACCTGTACAGTCCTTCAGAAGATCACTGAACTTACACAAGACAACAAGGAAAGTGAAGGACTAACAGCACTTACGCAGAAATGAGCCCCGTGGCTCTCCCCCGTAAATCCCTGTACTCCTGCCAGGATTCCATGTTGGCTCTTTGTGGTGCTCTGCCTTCTGCTCGGAGGACTTGAGCAACCATGTCTCGATCTGCAATGGATACAACAAACTGGGGACCAAAGTGAGACTTGAAGATCTTTCCATACTCCTGAGTGTGTTTTTGCTACAGCATCACCAACAAAGAGAAACAGAAGTCAAGCATTACTAAGGAAAACTATCACAAAGGAAACTGACAATTTGTCATACACAAGAAACTGACAATTTGTTATACACAATCTCTCACGTCTAGAATTTGATCCCCAGGCTTCCAGTCAAGGAACAGTTTGAAATGTCAGGAGGAGCATCTAAGCATTACTCTGAAATATTCACAGGGAAAACAAAGAGGTCACACAGTTCAGGACCCTGGCTGAAAAGACCCAAAGCTCTAAGGCACAGAGTGTGACTGAAACCAAACACTGAGATGAAAGGACCTGGTGCACTTTAAAACACATCCCTTCAGATCAAACAGGTCAGAAAGAATGTCTGCAAAAATGGAAAACATGGAAGCATATTGGGCTAAATTACCAGTATAATACAAAGATATATGTAATATCTTTTTAAAATAATTACTTACTCTACCATTTAATGGCTTATAAAAGCTATGCATAAGTTTCCCACACCTAACCATGAATAATGATAGTGCAACAGCCTAGTGAAAAACTGCATTTTCAAACAGATCTGTCAGCAGTGAACTTGAGAGAGTTATTATGCTAATTCTTCAAAAGAAAGGAAAAGGTGGGGGTCTTATTCTTGCAGTGGGGTTTATTGAGTGGTTGATCCACAAATCATGTGATTCAGGCTCAAGGCAAACAAGATGACTGGAAATTAATAAAGAGGATTGGAAAACAAACAAAACCAACCCAAAAAGTTTTCAAGTAAGATTGCACTATCACTGTCCCATGAAATCTTACCGATTGTTTCAAATAAATTTCATTCTGACATGGTCATGAAGTGAAACTCTCAACTCTCACAAATTCACTAGGAGTTGAGGTACATCCTTATTTCAGAGGGGAAAAAAACCCTATTAACCAAAGATAGTTGACACCAACTGCACTTGTGAAAGTCTGTAACTGGCCGAAAATTATGTGAAATATATTTTATTCAGTCTTACTTACAGAGATGAATTGTTTAATTGCCAACAATAAGTTTAAGACACATGAATCACTATTCAGAATATGATACCAAGTGCACATAAAAAATGTAATTCTTTTTGTCTAGTTTCCAAATAAAACATGAGTTGTGTAATTGTGGTCTCTGCCAGTCACCTCTTAACTACTTTTGGAACACAATGGCCAACTTCAGTCTAAGTTCTAAAGGTCTCCCACAACAATATTCTTACCATTTTCAAAAATCAGCATCTGGATTCATATGAGACACATGTACTAGTCAGCCTGGTGAGGGAAATGCTACATCAGGAACTCAGTTGTCATTTCTGCTTGGTCTGCTCCTAACCAACACCACAGACAGAGCAATGCACGAACAAGCTCTCCCAAAACCAAAAGCATCTCTTGCCTTAGAAATACTTTAGGGATACGGAACTTGGAGATAATAACTTTGAGAGTATGTGTCCTTGAGGGAAAGCATGAGTTGGGAAAGGAGTGCAGCAAGGAAAAATCAGTGAAGTGAAGGGAATACAGGCCACCAGTCACAGAAAAACAGGTTCAACAAATTTTGTTATTTATGGAGCAGTTTATTTTTTTCATAGATGGTGAGGCTTACATGGGAAAATGAACTCCAACAGAAAATAAATCAAGTGACAAGCTATCCAACCAAATAAATTAAGTACTTTACACCAGAAACGGACACGAACAAAGTATTTGGGCATCCCTTTCTTTCAGTAGGCTGAACACCATCCTATCAACTTCATGTATAAAAAAATGCCCAGGATTTCTATTTCCATATTTTCTATCACAACATGGGTTTTTCTTTCCCTTCTTCCAAACCTTGAAAATGTTCCACTCTAGTGCCTCACATACTACTCTCACACCAGTCATTCTTTCACACATCATCAATTCAAACTGCCAGCATCCAAATCCCTCCCTCTTCACCTTTATTTTCATTATCCTTACATAGCACTGATGATAACCCCATCAAATTAAAAATAATTTCCCTTTGTCAGAATTGCTGTAGGCATTACTACTTTGGCCAGGACTAACTGGAATCACGTTACTGAGAACAGAACCTCCTTTGTGAAAAAGTGCTGGGCTTCCCCACCCCTTCTGCATATAGCACACAAATATTTGTGTGCACCAAAGGACATCGTTTAAGTAGCTGTGCTGGTTACCAAAGGGCTTGGGATTAATTCATTCCTGATGTTCACTGTATTGTTAAATTTAACAGACTGTTAAATTTAATGCCCACTTGCATTCTACGTGTAGGCAAACAGGGCACCCTGTGACTCTTGAGACTCTAAGGAGAATAAAAACTAGTATTATATTGCAGCTTCTCCTTATCCTTCTTCACACTTTCCTTTCTAGGAATAGTATTCACTGAAGAAGAAAATACCCATATCAGCTAGTAGTAGTGAAAAGTATATACTATCTAGGGTGTCTTATATTCTTTTTAACATTTTGGATAATTTTCACTGTTTTGACAGTGAAAGAACTTGAAACCAATTGTAGCATCTTTTTTAGTGTTATGAAACTATGACGAGTACCCCTCAAATTCTGTACAACATCACAGAGTTAGAGGAGAAAAAGAAACAGAATGAAACAAAGAGCTTTAGTTGTCTTCAAGTTTCATCTGCATGTCTTAGTTAGCAAGCAATCAAGCGTGCAATTCATCATTAGCAATCTAGTTTGGCTGCCATGGAATACAGCATATATCCTAACATTTCTTCTTAAAAATCCAGATGGTAAATATAAGAAAGCTGGACAAAACTAACTTATGTGATTCCTTTTTTTTTTTTTTCTGTCTGCTGCCTCTTTCTGGTGTTTTTAGGCCCTTTGTAAAGCTTAACTTTCAAACTTTGATTCTCAAACCATTTAAAGTTCTGTTTTCTTTAATTTCCCTTTTCTATTTTTATTTTCCTTTCTCTCTCTTCTTTCTTCCTGAAATTTCAGTAATTTTCAGGCAGCAAACCTCTTGGGGCTGACTGTGGATTTCTTCCTAGCGATTTGGGAAAAGTCACTAAGAAAAGCAAAATATTAAATGCCCCATCTGAGGTATTCCCAACGAGATCTGTACTGCCGGTGGAAAGCTTACGGATCCACAGCTGCAAAAGAGTGAAACACACAGCTTTACTCCCTTATACACGAAGTACTTCCTTTAGAATCGCTTGGACTACACAGGGAAAGGGCCCCAGGAGATGCACTGTGACTTTTTAGGAATGAAACCCACATGTTTGGCCAAGCAACCAAAAGAATTCGTCTCTGGATAGCGACAGCCTTACGGTAAGAGAGCTGCCCATGCCAGCATCACCGAGGCGCTGCACGGAGGAGGATCCCTGTCCGCGCAGTTCCCGCAGGAACGCGCCTCACACCCTCACCAGGTGAGACCGACGGAGGGGACCCGCCGCGGCCAGCGGGACACCACAGCAGTGGCGGTGCCCAGAGCGGAGGACACTTCTCAAGCCCCACCCAGGCTCCGCTTCGCTTGACCGCCTCCCCCCGCTCCAGCACCGCCACACGCCAGGTGACAGGAGCCGCTCTCGGCCCGCCCTCCCCCTTCCCTCCCCTCAGGCCGCCATCCGGCCCCGCTTCCCGCCACCCGCTCCCCTCCCCCGCGCCCATGTGGCGGCCGGGGAGGGGGCGGCAGGGCCGGCAGTGCCAGTCGCCGCCACTCCCGGGCCTGGCCCTCGCCCCCCCGGCGAGGTTCAAACCGCCCGCCTCCCGCCGAAGGGACGGGGGCCGGCCAGCGCTGACGGCAGCAGGGCCAGGCGCATCTACCGCCCCCTCAGGGCACCGATATAGGCAAAGCGTATTTATGTAAGAGGAGGCCGGGGTAGGAGAGACAAAATGGTCTCTGAACACGGCGGAGCAGCGCCGGGCCGGGCTGAGGGAAGGGCAGCGGCGCCTCAGCCGCGGCAGGGCTGGGGCGGCCCCGGGTGCCGGACAGCTTCACCGCACGGGTGGGTGGGTGCTGCGGTCCAAGAGTCCGGGGGAGCCCACGCTTCCCAGCCCTGCCCGCCAAAAAGAAGCCCTCTGCAAGCTTGTGAAACAGCCAAGTAAAAAAAAAAAAAAAATTCAAAAGTACTTTTTTTTTCCTTCTTCTTTCAGCTCGAGGCACCTCCCCAGAGGTTGAAAACGCGCACAAAGATGCGCGGGGAGCGCCCGCGGGCGCCGGGGCACGGGGAACCGGGATCGTGGGATCCCCTGCGAAACAAAACTGCCGGAGCCTCCGGTGCTGTGGGAATTGGAGTGGGGGATCCCCTGAAACCCGGCTCTCCCCAGCGGGAAGGCGGCGCGGCGATGCCCAGCTGCCGTGCTGCTAACCCGGCGATTCACGAGCGCTTTACGAGGGGAGGAAAGGAAAAGTTTAAGTAATCCTGGAGTGATTAAAGCATTAAATACCCGAGGGAGCTGTACCTGGATTTCATGAATGCGGCCGAAGCCGTCCTTCCAGAAGAACTCGTAGAGGTTGTAGAGTGTGTTGGGTCCGGGCATTTCGTGCAGGCTCTTCACCCTGCCCAGGCGGCCCGGGGGGGGCTCCAGCAGCTCCGCTCCGCGCCCCTCGCCTTTGTTCGCCGCCGCTGCCCGCGGGCTGCTCCGCACCTCCAGCGACTGGCTGCTGCACAGCCGGGGCTGCCCGGGAAACCTGCTGCTGGCAAAAAGCGCCTGGTAAAAAAAGTAAGTCCTCTCACATTCAAGTGTCTGCTTGCATCTCATCGTTAAAACTCTGGTGAAGAAAGACATATCTTTGAATTTCAGAAGGGTCCACTTTGCTCCTGCAGCTGCTTTTTATTTGGTTGCTCTTTCTTCAGTGCCTGCTTTAACTTGTACAAGCAGCACTTCTCCAAACTCTTACTGCATGAGCATCAGTTTACACAGACCATTATTTAACGCTCCCTCCCCTAGGGCTGGAAAAGGGGGGTGGGTCTGGGATGAGACTTGAATAGAACGAACCTATTATTTTGTATAATTCAAATCAGATAAATTTACCCATTATACATGCAGCCAAAGTTCAGTTTTTGCCTCTTTCACCCATTAGTTTGGTGAAAAGCTCACCCCATCTTTCTCCCATTTTAAAAAGGCAGGATCAGGCCTATCTTTTTCTGTGGCATTAATTCATTCACCTGTGCTAGAAAATAGGGTATTTTCTGCAAAAAGTTCTCTTAGAACCGTTAATTATCCTGTAACATATATGAAAAACATTTGTGCATCCATGTATAACTAGCGCTGGTTTTACACAGTAACCTTACAAAAAATTCCTGTACGTTTAGAGATGTTATTTGTATTGCAGAATGTTTTATCTTTTGGACAGGATATACTCCATAAGCAGCTTGTGTCAACTTTTGTAGAAATCTGCACAGTTTAAAAAGTATTTATGTTATTTTCATATGTATTTCTGTATAATTCCAAAGGTGTTAGTGATTATCTGTAAAATGTTGATTAGTTTCAGAAATTATGTGGTAGAGACTATCTTGTTTTTTTTAGTGAATCAGACTCTCAGACAAAATTTGAGGACAGAGGGAAATCACAAAGAAAATCCACACTTCTAGAACAGAATTATGAATAAACTGCTGGAAAAGTAAATCTAGTAAGCATCAAAATTATTAGTCTTTGTTTTCCTTATTTATATTCACTTAGATTTTTGAGGCCATATTCTGATTAAGCTCTGCATACATACTTACTTTGGGCACTGATAAATCTGCGGAAACAAATAACTGAAGTTAGGTGCATCAGTCTTTATGGATACAGCAGTAAATATTACAGGAATAAAACCTGTTAAAGTATGTGCTGGTTTAAGCTAAAATTGTGTCTTCGAAATGGACTTCATCATACTTGAAAGAGTCTGGAGAAGAGCAACAGCAAAAATAAATGAGGAGGTTTTTAAAAACCACATAAGGAGGTTGAGAGAGTTATTTCATCCAGCAAAGATGACTACCACAACCATGACAACAGCCTACAGGTGTGTACATCTTTTGTTAAAAAAGGTGCATGTCAGAGAGAAAGAAAGAAAATAATGGGCATAGTTTTCAGCTACAGATTTCTTGATTACTTTTTCAGGTAGCCTTGGTACCTCACATTTCAGTAGCCAAGGCATTGCAGGACATAATGTACCTGGTACCACTGAGCTTTGCAAGAACAGGTTTGAGAACATCATCAGGGAACCTCTGAAGTTTTCTTTGCTACATTTCTATGTAGTGTTGCTACATTATTTCTTTGATATTTATCTAAGGATGCTGGGAGAGAGTTACACAGATTTTTATATTATATTAATGCTGTAATGTCTAGATTGCTGGAGGGAATATGTGCACCCTTCCTAGAAACTCCTGCTCACAGCTATCAGTATGGTTGATTTTTTTTTTTTAGTTTGAAGTCATACTTGGTTAAAGTAAAGCATCTGCTGCTATTAATATGCTAGTGAGATAAACTTAGATACATTATGCTGTAAAGTTACAGTTTTGCAACTGGTAGGTTTCTCTGTACCTTTTTCCAGTTTCCATATTTGGAATTCTCCATTATTTTCCCATTACCTCTTTTCCATGAAAATCATTGTAGGACATATTGTTTCTAGCCAGGATTCTTGAAAAAGCTTTAGAAGCTTTATCCTTTGAGTACTTCACCAGAATAGTACCTGCTTTCCTTCTGACAAATTTCTGGAGGTGGCAGAATTCCCAGCATAGGAATTATGTTTTATAAACCTACCTGCACTCAATTTCTACTCAGTTTACTTATTGTTAGATTTCTGTTAGTTTGCAATTAAATGGTCTGAAACACAGACACCACTTAAAAGAAACCAACATGTAAACACTCAGAGAATCTGTGATTTCAGTGAAACAGGGAGCTCACCTGGTGCAGCCTGTAAAGCAGCTGCAGACATTCAGATCCCATTACTGGCAAACCTCAGCAAATTTTTAATACCAGTCAAACATTCTGTGATTACTGGCTATCAAGTTTATATGTGCACCTTATACAATTACAGTAGAGCCAAATTCATAAAAATATTCTAGCAATCCATTGTGCTGCATCTCCTGAGGAATTTGATTAATTCTCTGCTGTCTGTATAGACCGTTGTTGGGTTTTAATATGACACTCAGCAGTACAAAGTCTGAAACAGTTTATTTCATTAGTCACGTGCAGATGTTTATTACAGTAAAAAAAATTATCAAAAATTACAGAAAACCTAAAAGAAAAATCCCAACCCCCCCCACAAAAAAAACCCAAAAAAACCCAAAAAAACCCCCAAAAAACAACAAAACAAAAAACCAAAAAAAAACCAAACTCTGACACATAAAATTAATTTTGAATGGGCTTTTATACTTGGTCTAGTTTTACAGAAAGAGTGGAATGTGCCATTGGAAGAGTCCTGACCAGGAGTGTCTGTGAGACACCTCCAATACTGCTTACCATCTTGTAATTTTATTTCAAGGAGATATCAGTGTTTGATAAGCAAAGCCAAAACTGCACCATCCTGAAGAATTTCCAGAGTACATTATAGGCAATGGCAGAGTGTAACAAAGAAAAAAAAATTAGAAAGCACAAAGTGGCAATGCATTAATGATGAAAATTGCCAAAATTCTTGATATAACAGAAGGATTTAAAGGGATGTAAATGTGCCATTATGCAAATCTGTATAGAGCACCTTCCTTGCACAAAAAGAGATGAAAGGATTGACACCCACAGAAACAATTCTTTTGTAGTGCAGGTTGTGGCCCAGAGGTAGGTCTGATGACCAGTGGGCCAAAAATATTTATAAATATTTATAGATATTTCTAGGCAGTTTGCCAGAGGGAGCAAAAATTCAGAGCCACTAATAGATGTAGCTCTGGTGCACTATTAAACATTACTCTACAATAATTATCAGTAATACTACAGCAACCCATCAGTGCAGATACAAGTTTCTTTTTCTAAGTAAACTGTACAAAAAGAACACTCCAGACAAGAGCCAAAGTGTAAGGTGGTTCAGTAGCTGTGAATGCAGGAAGGGAATGTCAATGAATGTGAGTGAACACGTGGGCTACCACAACATGGAATGTGTAATTAAACCATTCACTTCTCTTTGCTGTGCCAGATTATAATTGTGTGGTTCTGTTTGACTTTCAAATTAGAGTTTCAGTGCACATATGTGCCACTAATGTTCCTGCTTTACTGACACTACTGGAGATAGTAAGGATGTGATGATAAGTTGGAGGTCAAACTTGCAAACTGTAGAATGTTCACTAGTCAATGTTTAGTAAACACCAAAATTTACACAACAAGAGATGGATAAAACTGAAATAAGTTTCCTAGAATAGACTTGAAAAAGAGAAAGGAAGAGTAAAGGAAAGGAGCCAACAAACATTTGAAAGAGAAGCAGAAGGTGAAAGGTTTAGAAGGCAACCTAAAGTGGTGGAGGGGTTGACCTTGTCTGGTCCCATTTTCCTCCCAAATATGAACACAGACTTGTTTCAGGTAACAGAAGTCCAGTAGTAGTGCCACAGAATTCCCGGGAATAATGGTGAGTATTGTAGCCATTATACAAAACCTCCTTCCAATCCACATAAAGCCACCAAACCATAAAGAAAGGAGGAGTCATGCCATCAGCACAAGCCAACCAAAACACATTTATGTGACTTAAAAGATAAATTATTTTCTCCTACTCCTACAACCTACCACTATATATATTTATCAGACATCCTAACACTGACTCGGAAACATAGTCAGAGTTCTTTAAATTTAAACAATGACGTTTGTCCTAGCCTGTTGGTCCTTGGAGTCTGAAAATATGTTTTATGTAACAAGTCAGTTGAGACTTTTGTTATTTCAAACAAGTTGGAACACATGCGCCTTCACAGCAGACATGCTTCAGTTTTAGTTAACTTTTGCTATGTAACGGGATCACAGTATAAACTGAACTTGGCTTATTGATGATTTAGATTATGTATTATTTTTGGATAATTTGTCTTCAAACCCGCAGTCCTGCTGTTGTCTCAGTCTAGACCCCCTAATGGTCTGATTAATTGTACTTTGTTACCTTCTTTTAGTTATTTCTAAATCCAATTTAAACTTGCCCTCCTCTTTGCATGAACTCTGACAAAGTTCAGTCAAAGCTCTTTATGTCAATAACATTGGTATTCAGAGTCAATGGTTACATTATCATCTTACCAGGAATTCTGTTTTCTTAGAATTATTCTCACCTTTTAACAGTCTCGGCTTTATCTGGTTTGTAATTATCTGAACATAATTTTATAATATCCAGTATAATAAATGTACTGTATGCTTTACATAGCTGTTGAAATAGCTACAAGTATAAATACTTTATAATTTTTGGACATAAAAGAGGTTTGATGGGAGGCATTTAACTTTGCCCAAGTAACACCTTCAGCTAAGACTACACAGATACGCTCTTCAGAACATTTGCAAAGAAAAGCTGAAAAAGGGCTGCAGTATCAAAAATGTAAGCAAAATTTTTCAGTGTAGTTTAAAACGTTTGCACTGAAAAAGCTATAGTTAGTCATAATTTTTGCCTTTTCTGATGGTCCTCAAGCCCATCTTTCGAAAGATCCTTTAAGTTACTTCTTTGGAATTTTAAATGCTTTCTAAATTCCTGTTTTTTCCTGAAAACAGGACGAATTTGAACTTCACAGGCTACATGCTAATTGAGTATTGTACAAAAAGCAGGTATTTAAATCAAAACAAGAAAGCCAATGCCACTGTGACTTACTGTTCAGCCCTTAATAAAAAACCCCATGAATCAACTGTAAAGGATCCAGTTCTAATTGCAGACTTCTTATGGATTTAGATCCTTGCCCTGTGCCTCTTAGGGCATATGACACTAAGTTATACTGAGAACCACTTGCCTTGAAGTCCAGAGTTTTTAAACACATCAAGTATGGCATTATGAAATACGACCATCAGGAGTGCATAAGGAGACAGAAAAACAGAAACTGGCTGTAGCTGGGTGCTTTGGTGAGCTGTAACACTGTGAATTTGCCACCCCATCATCACTGTGCCCTTTTGGTCTAGAGTGCCATTTTAATGAGTAACAGCAGCACCCTTCAAGCATTAACAGCTTCATATGGACACCTGCTGGTTTGCCACAAGGGGACATAAACACAAGCTTCAGTACTGTAGCCTATCAGAAACACAAACAGCAAATATTAAAAAAGACAATTCCTGAAGAAGATTAAGTGTCCTTAGTGTAGAATTCAGACTAAGGAGAGGGACAGGGAGCAGAGAAAAAGCTTTTCTTCCAGCAAGGAAACCTGAATTATATCCAAGAACATCACACCTCCTCTATCCACAGACTTCCAAGAAATAATTTACTTACCCGAGTTCACCTGCCTCTGGCATCACTCATAATCTGACTCACAGTTCTGCCTCACTATCTATTCTTTTGTAGACAATTTAGTTTCCTAGAGGGCTGGGATTACAGACCTGGAGCTGTCTGCCGTGACCCTTGGGTGCATTGCCAGAGTGCAGGGGCAGTGAGGGGCCAGCAGGACAGAAGCTCCAGGAGCCAGCAGTTCCTCAGTGACCAACCTGCCCGACCCCGTTGTTGTACAGGCACTGCCAAGCAGCACTGTACAGCAACTCAGCTGTAGAGAGTAAATGCACCGGTCTGCCACTTGCTGCTACCGCCTGGAGTAACAGCAGGCAGTAATTACCACACTTAATCTTATCAACATAATGAATTGTAAAGTTTGAATACCAAGATGCTATCACTGATGAATGGAGTCATTCACACATAAGTTATTATGCTTTACTCAATGCTGAATGTACTGCATCCCACACAGACATTACTTAGAGGAGTGCGATCATTAGTCACGACTTACTGCACATAACGACAGCAGTCCTAAATCCAGCTATTACCAGTGATTCCACAATTCCAAAAAAAGGAATCAGTATTAAGCCATTTGGATTTAGTAGTTTGTTGTGGGTTTTTTCAAGTTTATGAAGGGTGGAGAGTAGTTTCAAAACAATTCATAAAGTTTTTTAGGAGAGAATTACGCAGAGGGACACTGCCTGACTTAGCTAAACCTCAGTCACAGGCCCTTCCCGTTAGACTAAATTACCATTTTGCCACTAACTGTTGCCATTAGAGCTGGTCCAAACTACTATCAGAAGTAAATAATGCTTTAAACTGGGGAGAGGAAATCAGCACCAGAATACTGCACAATTATCTCTTCTATATAAGCCACTCAAGCACTGCCATGGCTGGTTCCAGGTTGTAAGGCAGAAGACTCAGCGCGAGAGAAAGAATCAAGTGTTACCGGGTAGGGCTCAGAGCCTAAACAAAGTTTAAACTCAAGCAGATCAGTTCCCTTTTTAAAAATTACCTGATTCCGGTACAGAGACAAAAACCAAACACCATCTGTTCTCAATTATTAAATGCTTCCAATATTTCTACATTCTCAATTTGTGAATTGATGCTAATAAGAAACAGAATTCAGTATTCTTCTAAAGCACCTTTGCCATACAACCACAATAGTTGTACCATGCATGCTCTTTTCATTATGGTAAACCTTTATACCAACCTATTTTCAAACAACAGAGGTTGTTCCTAAAGCTCTACAAACAACCAGCAAAATAACAACTCTTAATACAATGCCAAGCAGGGTGTAACATTATTAAGCAGATGTTACTTAAAAAGCGTTCTTCTGCCACAAACCACCACCACTTCTGTATCATTTTCTAGAATTATAATGCAGTCTTCATTGAAAAAAAAACTAACTCAGGAATCTTTTTTTCACACATTCTTCCAACTCACCTTGTGAGAAGTCAAAATGCTTTTTGATTCAGTAATAACTTCTGTGGTGACAGTGCACTGTTTAGCAGTTACGAAGGTTTTATTGCATGGTTAATAAATAGAATATAAATAACAAGAGAAACAGCTTTTTATTTGAGCAACTTCTCAACAGTAGCAAGAAAAATTAGGAAAATGAACACAGAATTCATTTGTATTTAGTACTAATGGTTTCCAAGTTTCCTTTGGAGACAGCCCCTCCTCTTGTCTTCAAACCTAAAGTATTTCTGATCAGTTTGTTAGAATTTTAATACAGGTAAAGTCACAAGTATAAATTAGCTCTCAGTTTAAAAATAGAATGTAAAGTGCTCCTCTCAGGATTTGTTCAGCTCACTGAATGATTTTATTTAAGCATTTTGAAAAACAGTATATTGTTGAGCAGACATAAGAATCAGATAAATAATATTACATCAGTACAAACTTCATTTACAAAACCTTTTCAGGACTTTTCTGAAAAAGGATCTTCAGCTGATAAAAATAAAATCTATTAATTACCCTGAAAACCAGATGAGTACTTCTCTTGAACAAAGTGGTCCATATGCTTCTGCCATCGGGCCATGAGTAAATGAGGGTGTGAGACAAGGAGCACAGTGCCACACAAAAAACTGTGTGCTGTGATGTATTTGTAGCTTAAAGTTTCTAAAAATATTTTCATGGTAAGATTAAGTTCCTCCTTTGCTTTCCCATTCACCTATGAGAGCACATACATTGGTAAGTAAATATGTGGCTATACAGATGCATACAAAAGAGTCTTTTAAAGGACCTGTCATAAATTTCAACTTCATGTTCTCAGTTTCAGGAACAAGGACACGGATCCACAGTTTCAACAAGACGCCATGTGAAGGGCGTCACTTCCGGAAGCGTTTGAACAGGGGGTGGATGTGTTTGTTTGAGGACGCCTTGCTCCGTGAGGAGTGGTACTCCATGTAAACAGTGTCATCTGCTCCGGACATGGAGCTCATGGTGCCTGTGCGGCGGGACACCTGCAAGCACAAGGAGCACAGGCACGTGCTTAGCGTGTCAGCAGAGGTTTTAATATATTTTCATTGCGTGTAACTTAGAAGATTTACTTCAAAATCTCTAACAATAGATCTATTACCTTCTCCTTCAAATGTAATGGAGAAGGACATTAATTCCATGTCTAACTTCTTCTGAGTGCCCAACAAGTGAATTATTCCAATAGCTAAAGGCTAATGCAGATTAAAAAATAAATCTGTTCTCTAATGTTTCAAAAGATACCAGGCCATCGATGATAACATCACATTTAGAATCGAATGGAAATAAAATGGCTCAGCTCTATCCCACCTGTGATCATCCTTTGCAAAGAATTCTTCATTACCTGAGCTGACTTTGAACCATATTCTCCAGCAACTACTTCCTCCTCAGCATCCAGGTCAGACGCTTGCAGGACTTTCTGGAGAAGCTGCTGCTGCTCTTCTTTGGTTGAAAATGAAAGTTCTTCTTCTTCCATGCCTGCCAGCTTTGTGATTACCTGAGAAACAGAGCACACAACAAGGTGAGGGCTCTTCCTCCTCACAGTCAGCTATTCAAAACCAAGATATCCCTATCCTTTTGGAACCGCCTTAAACTTATATTAATGGTTGGAACAATCTCACACTACAGATAGCACATATACATATAAAATCTTGCTAAGCAATGTACATATGCACACACACATCTCTTGTTATATTCTAGCTGGAAATGTAAAAGACAAATCTTTTGGGGGCGTGGAAGAAAAAGAAGAAAGAAAAACTCTGGGCAGAGCATGTCAGCTATACACTGCTTATAACAGCTTGACAAGAACCTGACCAAAATACATATAACTCAGATATGTATTCAACTTCCTGCAAGGTTAGCATCATGCTGTAGGCTCTAGATTTGTCTAGTTTAGGAACCAGTATTTTATATTTAACAGAAATAATCTACTAACTTTGCAGAGACTTAGAATTTTAGCAAGAAGCACTCAGGACAATGGGGAAAAAACCCTAACAAATTGAGATGTACAGCTGTTGTGAGACAGTGCAGCAACCTGCAACAGAGCATCAGCCACAGAGCAAAAGGACTCTTCCAGCCTTTGAGTCCTTAAACGCTGGGTAACTTCAGTTAGGTTTGTTCTCCTTGGAATTCTCAGTAACTCATCTGGTAACTGTGGGTGCAGGGCACATGTGACCTACTGGCAATGAAGTGTCATGGACTCCATCAGCTGACAAACCTCCTCTTCTGAAGAACTGAAAAGATCTCAAGCTTCAAAAGAGGCAGCTTGCTTTCTTAACCAGAGGTATTTTGAAAAATTCACAAGAATTTTCGCTGCAGTTAAATGCTTTTTGTAAGCATATGTTTATACATAACAATCAGTTTTCCCACTGTTCCCAGCTTGACAAGGTTTTGAGAAAGACATTCTAATTCAGCCATTGACTATGTAGTGTTTTCCCTCCTCATCTTTTCTGCTTACCTCTTGAGTCAATACAATTAGAGACTAATTACCTCAGCAGTCTGGGTTGGAGCAGATCACAAAAACACTGTAAATAAAGTTTAAGGTAAAAGAAATCCATATGAGCTGCCAAGTACAATTTTTTTAAAAATGGGGTAGGAAAACACTGGAATGAATAATCAGTGCTGTGGGCTGTTATTTGTGGGAATTTCTAGTTTGAAAAAGGATTTCCTGAGAAAATGTCCACGCCTGAAGAATCCATTCATGGAAGGAATCAGTCCTACATGGCCAAAGGAGCATTATAGTACTCCTTGTTTATTTAGGAGGATATAAGCTATGGTCATCTCAAAAATAAAAAAAAAGCAGTCACAAAAATCCATTTTAAATTGCATTTGCCAGTTTCCAGCTCTGGTTACAAAACAGTGCTCATATGATTCATAGAATGGAAAGAATTCCCACTGCATCATCTTTTAAGCTGTCCAACTGATGCTCTGTTTAAAAATTACCCCCAATTCTTTAACATACAGAGTTCTGTTACTGGTTTAAAATTTAGTATAGCCTTATTTGGTCTCTAAACAAAAATACAGTACAGTAGCAANGTAATAAGGCTGATATTTAAGAAGCAAAGACAAGATGTGTGGATATAGCATAAACATTATTCCAATTCTCTTTCTGTGGAAAGGAAGAGAATGAAGCTGTTAAGAGATGGCAAGAAGAAAGTAAGCCCTAAATAAAAAGTGAAAACTGTTACCCTTTTAAACTAGTAATGAATTTTTAGTTATTTAGAAACACAAATTCTGTAGGACAGGACATTAGCATTGAAATAATTACCTAAAGAAGAGGCAGAGTCTCCATACTAAGACAGACTACTACTGTTCATCCTTGCTTGGAATGAAGAAACACAATAGATTTTTTTGGAAGTTTCCTTCAGCCCTATTATTCTTTGATGCCAGCTATGACTAAGTTTGGCAAACATAAGAAAATAGATATTCTAATGTTTTGTTTCTAATCTGCAAATAAAGAACATTCCAGTACTGGTCAGCAAAAATATTGCTCCAGATACTCAGCTGGCCACTTGCACTGCTTTTCTCCCACATTACACCAAAGCTCCTAGGACTAAGAGCTCCTTCCTTGCAAAATGAAATCCCTCTATTTTAACCTCTTTCTTAGTTCTAGAATCCAGGGCATTCAAATATAAGTAAAGAATTGCTCTAATCTCCCTGGCTATAGCCACACAGATGCATTTGCTTTAATTAGCTGCAGGTTAGTACTGATCTACAACTTTGTTGAAACACATTTGCTACAAGGGGAACAAAGTTTTCACCTATAAAGGCCATGACAGGTCTGTTTCTAAAGAGCCCTTTAACTGGCTGCTCTTTCCAGAGCAGTGATTTGCTCCAGCCAAACAGTTCAGGGAGATGTCCTGTCCTGCTGCCTGATGCAAACAGCCTGGTGCTCTTCAACAGCCAGATGTAGGAGCCTTATTTTTTCATTCTCCCCAGCACTGCTTCTCATTGGGAATGCTTCTAATCAGAGCAGTAAGCTCCAGTTTTTCGAAGGAATAATTTACCTAAACCCGAGAACTATCATCATACTCTGCTGCCTTTACAGCCGAACAGATAAGCACACAGGGCAATCCATGCATTTAAAAAAAAAATAAAGGAGA
>VZUA01030711.1:7332-24088 GCA_013401035.1 Horornis vulcanius
TTCAGTGTAGAGAGGCTTTTCTGTGGCTCAGTATTGTTCTTGAAAATCTCACACATCTTCACTTTAAGACAGGCAAACACTGCCCTCTTTTCACAAACTGAGAAATTTTAAATGTGATTCACTCACTATGTGTTTTCCCCTAGAACAAAACGTCTTTTCACAGTCCTGAAAAGCTAAGCAACTTATTTCACCTTGTAAATCAGCACAGCTCCTTCTAAACACAGAGTAATTTACCTTCCTCACTGCTCTCCTCTTCACTGTCAGGCTTCGGCTGGGACCAGTGAAAATTTTCTGCAAAGGCACCTTCATACATCTTTACCAAATCTTCCAGAGGCAATTCAGCTAAAAGTCATTAAAGGATGGAAGTTTAAAAATACCAAAACTTGGAACAATAGATATTATTAATTATAATCTCATTACATTCTTCACAATTGCATAAAACCAGTTGTCTAATCAGAAGTTAACTTTAGAGGTAATTATTAGGTGAATGATGGCAGTATTTATTTAATAACCTTGATTACAGAGAACATTTGACATCACACCAAGTAGTTTCCTCTCATATCTTGCTTTTTACTGTATTACAAACATACCCTACAACCCTCAGTAAACCCCCAGTCAGGAAGGTAGGGGAATCAAATCCAGCTGAGTGGTTGGAAGACAATGCAACACTTCAAAAATTTCAAGACTGAGTTGTAACTCCAGGATCCCTTGTCTGAGCTGTTAAACTCGGAATGTACATGCTGGCAGTGGCCAATCAATCAGCAAACATTCTCATTAGGAACTTGGCTGACTGGCCAAGGGTTATAATCCCTCCAACTGGCCAGTTCCCTGCAGCCACTAAGCTGCTGAACAGACCAAACAAACAGATTTGGAAAGCGCATCTTCATCGCCAGGCACGCTCAGCCTAATGAGCAGCCTGCCTCCAAAAATCTGCTTTTATCAGGGTAAGTGACAGATCTCCATGGGGCACTTTGCACACACCAAGCTCAGCACAGCAATTGCATTGCTAATGAGAGAGCTGCTAGCCTGAGCACTGTCTCTAAAAGCCCTTTATATTCAAATATTTATACACCCCCTTCAAGATCAGCACTTAAGTGCCCTTTTAGACCTACCAAGTCAGTCACAAAACCCTTCTGAGATACTCAAAACAGGTGATGATAAAATATCCATGTTAATCTGATACAGCCCTGGTTTTAAGTGTTTATCATGCACTCCTAGAACTCGGTTTGTGAGTCTTGGTGTAAGGTTTGAATGCAGTGTTTCACTAGAAGACTACTTTTTCTCAAGCCACCCGGTGTGATAACTGGGACTGCTTTATAAAGTGCAGACATCCATCATCATCCCATAAACTGCTGCAGCTTTCCAAAAAGAAAAAGCTAAATACAGACTACACAGGACTGAACATCTGAATGCACTCAATTTCCCACCTCTAATCCTCTTTACAAATATAACAAGTGCTATGTGTTTCCAGCTGTTGTTTCAGAGCCCAGCCCAGAGAAGAATCAAGTCACATGCCTACCTTCTTTGGCCAGATTAGACAATTCAGTTTGATGGTTTATATTTCCTTCTTTAGCTTCTTGTTCTTCGATTGTTTCTTCTTCGTCTTCAACTAGAAGAAAAACAAATGCAAATTTTGGATTAAAATTATACAATAATTCAGGAGGCTTGTAATTCTATACCCCTGAAGTGAATGAGCACAGAATATTCTAAGTCTGCAGGATTTAAAAATAATTATGTATATGGAAAACAAGATAATTTGAGTGCAACTATATGCAGTATTTAAAGATAAATGAACAGGAGAGAAGCACTTCTGCCTCAGGACAGAAGGCAGTTAAGTGTTGATTGACATTGTTCACCACTGGTTGTTCTGTAGCTCAAGTTCCTTTGTCAGGAGCATGAGACAGTGGTCACCACAAGAGAGGACCCAAAGCAGATGGGCATTTCAGTCTAAAATCCTCAAAAGAACTTCAAGACCATTAGTAAGGCCTGACAAACGAAGCAATGAGGATAGAAAAAATTAAAATCCACCAATAATGATGGCAGTATAATTTCAAGGAAAATGTTATTTTCAAATTTTCACTGGAGCTCTTTTAGGGATAATTTACTATTTAACTGACTATCTAATGTCTCTAAGAAATAGATGAAGTAGAAATAGATGGTATTTGGTTCATGAAAAGCACTGCACCCACACAGTAACAGACTGAAAACTCATGGGTTCAATATTCAATTTATGTACTATGCTATGCTTGCAAAATTTTGAGAAGTGACTTACCTTCTTCATCAGTCAAAGACGTGCTTGCCTTTCTTTTCCTTCCAGATGAGGAACCCCCCTAGCATTAAATAATTGTAATATTTAAAATCATAGAAAACAAAAGAGAAGCAGGGGGCCTTGTTTGTTTTTTAAAGACAACAAAACATGCCTTTCAGTCCCAAAAGCACTTGCTGATAGACACTTAACACTTACTAGCACTTCCGTGGTCATGCAAAAACAGAAACTCTGCTTCTGAATTGATGGGAGTGTGCAGTCAGCCACCTCCACTGCTCATGAGTCAAATTATTCAGGTCCAGCTGTGGTACAGAACTTTTACCCAGGCTGGCTCAAGGACTAAATTTTTTCACTAGTCAATAAAAAAGGGATATGGCTCAGGCCTACAATTGTCTCAGCTGTCCAGTGCACTCTGTAGAATTGTTTAGCCTGTGCCAATTAACTCTCACAGCCAGTGCTGGGCCACAGTTTGGGTGATAACACATGCCAAGGCTTGTTCCTAGCAGGAAATTCAGATGCAGGCATTCTGCTTGGTGGAGGGGGAGTATTTCAGCACATGGGCATCAGCTGTGCCATGACAGATGGCTCAGGGCCTCAGATCCCTTGTCCATTTTTTCCAATTGCACAGACACAGCCAAGGAGTTC
Organism: Horornis vulcanius; assembly: GCA_013401035.1. Lineage (NCBI taxonomy): Eukaryota > Metazoa > Chordata > Aves > Passeriformes > Scotocercidae > Horornis > Horornis vulcanius. The sequence continues at coordinate 10,244 of VZUA01030711.1, forward strand.
TTAGCACACATTTCATCCAAGGAAAAAGATATCCATGTTTCATTCAGTTTGATCCAGTCTCTAACATACACCTTCATCTCTCCGCAGATAAATCTCTGCTGAACACCTGAAAACATGTTTCATGCCCCACAAAGTCTACCCCTGGCTACTGTAGATGAAACTCCTGCCCAAGTCTAGCAATCAATTTGTACAGGCTTTTGGACTTCAATCTCAGAATGAATGATTCACAGCCACTAAAGACATGTACCAACCACAATCCACTTCCCTTTCTAATTAGAAAAGAAAAATTATACTTGTGCTTGTGACTGAATGTTCATTTGTCTGTAACTACAGTGAAATCTTATCATCACCCTGTATTCAAAAAAAAAAATCACCTTTACCAAACTTTTTCACACATGTAGTCACATTTAAACTAATCTGATGACTTTTTCAAAAAACAGAAAGACTTACCATTTCACTTTCTTTTTCCAAATAAAGGTCTTCTTTCTCCTTACCTGGAAAATTATTACACTTGATGTATGTATTCATCACTTAGCGATTTTACATTTCTTACATGAACTTTTAAATGTGTTCAAAGAAAAACACAAGAACTATTAACAAAATCTAGCACAAAAACATAAAACTCATAATTCATGATTCAGATCTATTCAAAACCTATTATTAGGAACCCACAATTTTACTGCCAACAAGATTAACCCACACTGAGTGAAATTATATTAAACAATATCATCAGAATTCAGACTATATTTCTTACAAAATGGAATACAATTACCTTTCCTTGAAAATCTCTTTAAATTCAAAGCTTTTTTCCTTTTCTCTTGAAATTCAATTTGCAGTTTAATTTCAACAACCTGAAATGTAAAGCAAGTCTAATAAAGCACCTTTATTTTACAAATAAACTACTGAAGATGAAAGAACCACCACAAATTGCAGGAGTCTTAGGGAGTGGGTACTTTACCTGCTCAATGTTAGACCAGAAATACTCTATTTCTCTAGCAATGGATGCTGCAATCCTCCTCAGTTTGTTCTGTTCTTCCCTTTTAGCTCGCTCTTCATTAAGTTTCTTCTCTTCATGGTAACGAGCCACAGTTCTTACCATCTAAAATACCATGAAATAGTGAATTAGGTTACCTCAAAATACATATAATTGCATTTCTTAAGATTATAGTAGTTATCAGCAGCCAGATGTTGACCATAGCTTTACACACACAGCACTTACCTCCAATATTTTTAATTCTTACCATGCCAGTAAAGCAACAGACATAAAACTCAAAGAAAAATAAACACAACTATAACTAAGAAATCAAGTAGGAAACTCTTAATTCACTCTTTGAATATAAAAATTAGAAAAAAAATCCACTGAAATTAGCAGCAAACACAAGAAAGAAAACTTTTGTTTCAGACAGCACATATGAAGTCACAGAAATCACACCACAAAATGTCAGAGACCAAAACTAAAATCAGTTGAAAAAGAGTGTACATACATGAGTGAAAGATCAGTCAATGGCTGTTAAGACTGACTTGATTGCAACCTTTAGCTCAGGAGGTCCCTAAAACATTGACTTCCAGAAGTTTGAAGCATAGTGCCAGGGGAAGGATCATTTCACATTTGCCCTTCCTGTTTCTCCTATTCTTAAAAACCTACCATTGGCCACAAATGGAAATCCAGATTTAAATTATATTCAAAATGCAGATATTTATTGTACAAAACAATACACTTATTTCAATACTTTGCTTCTGAGTTTTCATCGTTTCAGAATATACAGTAGAAAACAACATGGCAATTTAAACTAATGACCTTCAGTTGCTCTCTTCATTACCCTAAACTGGTCATAAATGTATCAAGAAGAGATGCAACATTGCTGGTATCCATAGAAAACCCTTGCTTACTGTAAACTGTAACAGATTTTATATATTTCATCTCACACCACACAAATTTTCATTCCACTACTGTATTCCTGCTGTGCTGCTCTCTTCCTCTATGGAAACAGTTCTTTACCATGTTTCCACTACTGTCTTTACTCTTATTTTTCTGTGAGATTAAGAAAAAAGAACTAGACAGACAATCACATCCAATGGAAGTTATTTACAAAATTCTAGATTTACTCTTTATTGGCAGGAAATAACTCATTTGTGAGACAGGCATGACAACTCTATTTTTTATTTAAATATAACCCAGACAACATATTGAGTGGGTTCCTAAACAAGCTATTTGATTTCCAGAGGAATAAAATCCACAAACTGTTATTTGCATCCACAATCTGTACAATTATTCAGTATGTCTCCGGTGCCATATCCAAAATTGATAACACAACTTCTCATTTGAGGTAGAAGTTAGTGCCTCATCTTTCCTTTACTTCTATCTGTAGCACAAGATACTTCAACAGCTTTGCTACCAAACTGAGTGATTATCAACATTTATTCTTCTGAGTTATAAAATGTTTTTCAAGTACCTTCTTAGCAGTTGCCATCTTCCACTTTCTCTCCTGAGCAAAATCAGTTGCCATCCACTGCATTTCTTCCAGCAAATAGTCCCAGTGGGATTTTGGTCTTGGAGCCTCCTGGAGTTTAGGCAGTCGCCTGGGGGACCATAAACCTTCCTTTCTCAGTTCTGCTATCCGCTGATGGATTTGATTTTCCTTAAAAAGAAGTACAGAGACTTACAATGAAGCTGCAGAATGCACCTGAAGTCACAGAATCAGAGAAAAATACTAATTGCTCCCACTTTATTAAATTAATTGACAGGAAAAGAAAAGGTGTAAAAGCATGACATAGAAAGTATCTTACCAGCTTGACTTGCTCAGCCAGCTTGTCTTGAGTGTTTTCCTGTGGCACCACTGCTGCATTCTGAGCTGGACTTTGTGTTTTAGGTGCTGCTGCTGCTGCTACTGCTACACCAGGAGGCTTGGATGCAACAGGAGACAGGGACTTGTTGGTTGCTGGAGAGGTCCTGTTTGTTTGCACTGGGAATGGAGAAGGCGGTGCTGTGCCTGGGATCGCTGCTGGAGCGATGGATGAGGTAGGTGGCAGTGGATTTGCTGCAAGACGCTGAGAACTCTGAGCAGGATCTGCAGATGGTCGTGTCAGAGTCACAGTCTGCCCAAGAAACACATGGGTTACTGAGGAGTTGAGGATTCAATACTTCACACTACAGCAGAACATAACAGAGACTCTAATTTATTAACAAACGTGCACCTGCATTTTTACGGGGAAAGGATTTAAGTGCCCAGTAGAATTAAAAGATGAAGACGGCATTCTTAGACTTTAGTGGCCATGAAAGCCATGCCCACCCCACTAAGGCTCCCATACCTGCTGCTGTACCGTAGCTTGCGGCTGTGACACTTGGTTGGGCGTCTGTCCTTGCACGTGGATTGCTGGTGGCACCTGCTGCTGGAGCGGCGCTGGGAGCGCAGCGGCCGCCAGGGGCACGCTTTGGGGCTGGATCTTCACCTGGATCTGCGGCTGGGCCGGAGGTTCCACCAGCTGGGGCTGCTGCTGCTGCTGCGGGAGCTGCAGGGTGGCCGGGAGCGACGCCATGGGGACGTTGGCGGGCTGCAGGCGCGCCGGCAGCTGCGGCGGTGGCGTGTGCAGGCTGGCCGCGTTCTGCACCGGAGGGCCCTTGGAGGGGTCGTACTGCTGCTGGCTCTGCTTCTGCCCCGTCAGCTGCACCGTCTGGGGAGTGGGAGGCATCCCACCTGCAGGGCAAGAGCAGACACAGCACAGGTGAGATTTAAACGTCCCATGCTCTCTGTTGATTTCGGGAGGAAATCCACTGTGGATAGAGCGGTTTCGTTACTTACTTTGCCACAAGACACCATCACTTGAAAATACCACATCACAATCACAAAATAAATCACCGTTACAATAAACAACAAAGTACTTCATGCACAGGACTGTAACTAGAATTTGGAGCACAGCAACTAAAAAAGAGCATGTCAATATAGGTCTTCTAAATTTTGTATACTAAAAAAAAAAAAAGGACTGGTGAGCTAATGGAATTAAACCTAAAAAACCAGCATGAAGTCTAAAAACTACTTAGTTCTTTCTATGAACACATTCACGCTAACACGTATTCTAAAGCTTGGCATGACTAATGAATAAAAATTTGTCATGATGTTCCAATTAGGTGGTTTCCTTTTCATAAATCATTGGTTCAGTTCCAGAATTCTCAGATTGGCCATTTTGCATCAGCACCTGTGACGTTTTTCCATGCCCACATGCACCTTTGGAGCCCGTCACACAGCTCCTTGAACAAACCAGGCATTGCATACCAAGTATTAATTTACATGGAGAAGTGTGTGGTGGGACTAGGATCTTGGCAGGCCACAAGCCCAAGTTTCTAGTTCCATCACCAACATCTCCTTGTGAAATTAATGTGCAACTGGCATGTGGTGACACAGTACCTTGTGCCGTTGGCATTAGCTGTTGAAGAGGAACTCCTGAAGCCACACCCGGGTGCTGAAAAACCATCCCATGACGGCCCACTTCAATTCGTGGTCTCTTAGACGAATCTGTGATATTCAAATTCCATTTATGGCATGGTATAATGGAATGGGTTCAATTTTACAAAGCAAACTACTACACATGATTCCAACATCAGCTCCGAAAGCTATAACTACTGTACATGTGTAGCATTTATGAAGAACATGCTCCAGGGGCAGAGTCCCTCTGACTTCAAGTTGGCCATCTCCAATCTTCTCAGCCAGAACAATCAACCTAACCTTGTCTCCATGCCTGTCAAATCCAGGCCTATCTACTGGGAGTGGAGTGCACTCTTGCCACAGCACCAGTCACAGTAGATAGTCCTAAGGATCTGGCGACTCCCAAGGTGACGCAAAAATGTATTTCCAGAGTTACAGAACAGTGGGCTCCAATCACTGTCTGGAAAAAAAAAAGAGGACGGAAGTGGAATGGTGCCTGTGGAACATACCTGCTGGTGCAAGGGCCTGCTGCTGTCTCTTAAAAGCTTCAATCTCTATGGTGCTCACAGTCCCCGTCGCTGGAGTCCCTGTATGCGTTTGCTACAGGGAAAAGAAAACAAATCACAGAAGTTCAATCTGCAGATGGTCTGACACCAGGAGAGAATTTACAAATGGATCTAAGGAGGTCAGCACAGAATAAGTCCTTCAGAACAGCTGTACAACAAAGGAAAAAAGACTCATTCAATATCTGCTATGAAGTTTCAGCTGTCCACAATGCACAGATACTCTTCGTTGAGTTTAAATTTTACAGTGATTAAGTTGGTTATATATAATGCACACTTATATTTTGTTAAGTGATACCAAACTCAGAAAAATGGGATATGTAAAAAATAAAGGATTTTTGTTACTTTTTTTTTAATTAATGGAAATTTTCATTAGTGTATTACATCTGTGTGGAACACCAGAAACATACAAATTCATCCTCATACTGAAAAGAGTTTAAGGTTATTTGAATCTCCAGCACTCTCACTCTCAGGATAGAGCTTTGTGAGAGTTACTGTTGAAATATTTTAGGAAAAAGCTAGGAAGATGGAATAAAGAACCTCAGCCAAAGTACACAAGTTCCAGTTCCAGTTTTCCAGATGCTGGACTTGTACCTGTTTGCACAGCTGGCAAAATGAGTCTCATGAATAAACTCAGTGAGGAGAAATAATATGGCCACAAGGCTAAGGTCACATCAGAGCCCACCAGAAATTACTATCCATTTTGTCCGAGGATAAACAACACACAAATTATGAATTAACATTTTTTTAAGAGCACTATTGATATCAAGATGCAAAAGGAATCACTGGGCTCTGATTCAGCAAGCTGGACTTTAGCTTCAGTAAGATTACACAAGGCATTCAAACTTTATTTTTAAATCACTATATTTAATATTGGCAATGATGGCAAGAACCTAACCCAGAGAATCCTTTCAGCATCAAGCACAGCTGACAGCCTCCTGTACAGGATTACTGAAGCAAATAAATTTGGGTATAAGATAATTTTCATGCTCTTTGGGTCCTCAGCATACTGGCAAGTACTTAATGTCCATCAGTGTCTGTGCAAGTCCAACTCCTTTCAGTGAGTTTCCAAGTAATTTTTAAATTCTCCTCAATATTTGGCCATGTTGTACCAAATATTCTACTACAAAACTTAGGATGAGAAAAATAAGGGCTATTCCAAAAAAGTCGTAAGAGATTCCATCAGAAAATACAGACTTCATGTATGGCAGTTTCTGCATCCTGGGAAATGAATTAATTTAGCACCCTAGTTCTCAAAGTGTACTTTTCTAATGGTGAGAGCCTTAAACATGTTGAGGTATATAGTAAGGGTCTGAAAATGTTGTGAAATTTTTTTATGACAATTTTTTTTATGACAACACAGACAGTAATTTCCCATAAATTTTTTTTTTTACCGTATTCACAGGTATTTTCTTCTCTGATTTTAACTGAAATTTTACCAATGTAAATTAAACCCACAGAGGTAAACACCAGTCTATACTGAAATAAATCACAGCAGTGACATCCTGCATCTTCAGTGCTTCTCTGCATGGTATAAATAATCACAGCCAACATCACCTACAATGACTGGGCTTCAAATACTCCTTTTTGAGCTGAATATATCTCATGCCCCTCAGACTCAATCAATAGCTATGAATTAATAACACTTAATCTCTCTGCTGCTCCGAGGGCATTTGCAGCCACTCCAGAAATACAGCTACAGCCTTAAGATGTAAATTCTGGTTTTAAGTATCTCTGACTCATATTCACAGTTCACTGCCACTTCACACTCAATAGGGATTAAGTTTTTAAATATTTGTCTTGTCACAAGGTAGACACACAGCATATTTCAGGTCCAACAGCCAGTGTCTGGCAGAGCATCACAGACCTGGGCATTTACAGAATTTTCAAAATACGCCACAAGAATTGGTTTTGTAAACGTTACTAAATTGTCTAACAAATTCAGTTTATGTCCCATTTGCATCAGATGCTACTGGGACATCAGTTTAAGAAATTATATTCTTCAAACTCCACATTAAATGCGACTTATTTCACCTGCTCTCTCCCTCTGGACGACTGCACACTCACAGTTCCAGGCTGTATCTCTACTTTAGGATTTTTGACTGACATTTTCTTAACAATATGCCTCCCAGCTGTCTGCATTATCACCGTGTAATTTAGGCCAGACTCTTCAGAGAGCAGACATGTTATGTCTTTAGAAATTGCAGTCACATACCACTAATATTAGACTAAAACTATCCCAACTTTAATTAAAATAATGTAGCTGTCCCGAGGTCATGATTATGTAGCATGCATACAATGAGTGTGTGCACTTGTCATCACTCTGAGTGCTGCACTTCTACACTGGGATTTGAATGGTGATGCTGACTGGGACACATTATTTCTCCATAAACACTCACAAAGAGCAAGATTGATGGAAAGGAATGCCAATTTCTGTTAGCTGTTTGTGTTAAAAGGCAGTACCACACAGAGAGTTTTGTACATTTTTAGCATGAACCAGACCCCCTGAAACTGGTCTGACATGGTACAACACCTTCAAAAGTATCATCACTGCTGCAGCTACAGCTTGGTGATAACCCTGACCAATACAGTAAATAACCTGATGTAATATTAGGTATTTTAAACAGCCTAAATGAAGTCTGACTACCTAAGGAGACTTTCAAGACGTGTCAGAACTGGCCCTAAGTAAGAACTCCCAGTGCAATCCCCTTTGCTGCACAATTCCTTTGTACAATGTCACAGGGAACATCCCATTTGTTACACACAGGAACACAACCCATCTTGTATTTCATTTCACTTTCCACTTCCAAAGCCTAGATAAAGGCAGCACAGCCTGTACAGCTGCTGTGGTACAGCAGAGTAATTCACCCTGTAACACCTGCTAAGCTAAAAGATAAATATTTTAGTTGCAGATGGAATTAGTGTATATTACTTCTCAGGGTATGTATGCAGTGATGTCTGGGTAACAGAGTTGAAGGCAGCTGCATAAAATCACATTGAACTGAAAAGTTGCATCATCACTGATCCATGAAAATTTTAACTGATTAGCACATTTATTTCTTGGCTTTCTCCAGCATTCCTCATGAAAAAAAAATGTTAAAAAGGACTTTCATAATGAAAATAAGCACTTCTGTTTCTTCTTCCCAACATTTACGGCAGAGCTAATGGAAAGTAGTTAATTATTTAAAACAAATTGTGTCAGAGGATTAGTACTGTTGTTTAACACATTTCAGGGAAGGCAAATCCAAAACTTACTGTAGCCACACTCAAAACCTTTAATACATAAGGGGAAGAAAAAAAAAAGAAAAGAATTTTAGAAGAAATCCACAATTACAATGCCACAGACAAAGAATCCATATTATCACTACGCAGGATGCACAAATGAACCAAATGCATTAGGGATACAAAAGACAAACAAACCAAAGTGAAAACATTCAAGCTGAAAGTTAATGCAATAAGCCAGCAACCTGGAGACAAAGCTTTAACTTCCTCAAGGCTTCAGTTATACTGATGCATTTGAAGACTGCAAAGGTTTTTTTGGTTTTGTTTAGATGATAAGGGATGGGCTCTTGGGAAAATTCTAATTCATCTAAGAAATATCAAATCTGAATGAAGAAAAAAAATCTGGGATGAAACTACATTTTAGAACCATTGAAAAGTACCTGAAATGGTTGCTGCTGGGATGAAAAAGCAGCAGAAACATTTGGAGGAAGCTGGGTTGCTATAGCGACAGGAGTACCAGTCTGCCCATCCTTTCCTGTCACAACCTTTACCTGAGAGAAATATTTTGGGAAAAAAAAAGAAGGGAGAATCATTTTCTTTTTAGAAGTTTTTCTCTTTTTTAACTGTTCAACACACTCCTTTGGTACTGATGGCACCTCACTGAAGAGGGGATAATAACTACACCACCATCAGTACAGCTTGTTTTGAGCACAGCTCATTCATTTTTAGAGTTCTGTCTTACTTTTAATAGCAGAACAGAGCACAGCCTTGACTGTTTATTGTGACTTCTCGTCACTGGAAACAACGTTTTCTTAAATCCAGTTAACACAGAAGTATGTTTTAAATTTAATGATTGCTGCTGCTAACGGACAACAAATTAGCATGACAGACAGTTTGAACGTAAGAGAGCTTCAACATTTATTTAAGCAATGAGCACAGCCACCATTCACTCTCCCCTTGAATTCCCAAAGAGATCAACCTTCCAGGCAAGGGATGAAGCGCGTTGCTTTAGCAGAAAGTGATAAAGAGAGGGAGAGGGAAATAAAACAGAAGGCGACAACAAAATACAAAGAAAGAACATACTCAAAAGATGCCTTAATCTTTCAGAAGGATTCATCACTTGAAAACACATAAAGACTTTTGCTGTTGCACTTTGCAAAACTCTCCAGCAGTTACAGGGACAAGCAGCTTCCACAAACAAAAGAGGATCCACCACGAGAAGGCAGCGAAGTACAGCACATTCTCAACCCAACACAGCACGGGGCAGAGCCTCAACTCATTTAAAGTGTAGCAAGGAACCTGACTTCAAGGAACCTGTACCATTTACACCCACTAAAGATCCCTCAAAGTGTGCAGATGGTAATTAAAAATACCTGGTTATTTCAGCTGACAAACACGCAACCCAACAAGAACACCTAAACAATTTGACAAAACACAAACCAGGTGAAAAAAAAATACTGAATATCCATTGTCAATAAATTACAGTAACAGGCTAGCTTTTATGTTACTATATAAAGTAAGGATTCCTTCAAAATTGTCAATAACTGTAGCAAGCAGAACTGTATTTTCCTAATCAAGGAGTTCAGACAACAAAGCAATGAATAAATTAAACTTCAGCCATTATTCTGTTAAAATTTCCAACAAATTCCAGCTGAAGGCATGATTGCTAATGATTCATACCTAAGAGTCATCAAATTTCAGTGAAGGCACTCATTTCCCAAAGGTATTTAAAGCAATACGAGGTTCTTTACATAATATTGGTTCTTCTACAAACTGGTAGCTATACACCCTTAGATATTTTGACAAATTTTAGAAGATATTTCTGAGTGCCAAGCAGTGCAGGGGCATCAGTTCTATCTACCCTGCTGCAACCACTTGCCATGTTGGTTTGTGGGCAGGCTCTGCACCAGATGGGTATAAACATGCAGGAAAAGCTGCACAGCACCTGTTTGTGGCAAGCTTCTTTCAAGTTCTTTGCCATTAATAAACAGGGAACTCAAGCTAGTTAGTAATTTAAACCTTTGTGTAAGTAATGAAGTGAACTTGTCAATGTCCAGTCTGTAAGTGCTGGTTGTTAATCCTTTAAACAGCAACTCACACACAGAGCTCCAGGGCACCCTGAATAATGTAAATCATGACTGTGGACCCTCACACATGTTCTCCCTTACTAATTAGATTAATTCACATTTTTTTGTTGGCTGCAGCAACGTTGAACTTCAGTAACATCTATGATTAGAAGTCACATGAGTCAGGTTAACTTCTTGTAATGCTTTTGCTTATCCCGTTTTGGTTTGTCCAAGCCTAGTTAAGTGAAATTCAAACTATGATTCCTAGTCATAACCATTCTGAGAACTTAAAACCACTTCCACACTTCTACCATCTTTATTCGTGTGCAACTAGGAGAGTTAAAGCTCCCTCTCTATTCCTTTATTTTAAATCCATAAATCTAACACTCAAACCAACCCATTGAATCACACTACCCAGCACAACCGCATTGTCTCAGGCCAACTATTTTATGAAAAACTGCCATATGTCATCAGGCAAAAATGATTTTTCATGTCCCATTCTTTAATCTTTCACAATCCCAGTGCTACAACTTCATCTACGATTTTATTTCAACAGAGTTTCTTACCTCATCATTGATGACCTCAGATTGTTCTTCCTCTTCTTCCTCCTCCAAATCCAAGTCATTTTGTCTCAGGTATGCTTGCAGAGGAACACAATGTTTCTTCTTAAAAGCTAAAAAGTCCATCATATTCCCTTGAAGATGTTGCAGGAAAAACAGTTCAATCAAACATTCCTTAAAAGTTTCCTTAAGAATTTCCATCTGCTTGTGGTGATGATCCAAACACAGTTTTCTCATTTGAGCAGTTTCTTGGTTGGCAGGAGGAATCTCCTCCAACTTTTTGGGTTGTTTTTTCACTGCTGTGTTAGCTGTAGGAGTGAGAGGAAGACTCGAAAGCCCCTGGGGCACAGTAGCCCGTGAAGGACTTGTGGGAGGAGGAGGCGATGTCATTCCAAATGCACTCGGTCCTCCAACTCCTGCTATCAATCCACCAGAAGTCCTGTCAAATCCAATGGGTCTGCTCAGCTGCTGCCCTTGAAGCACTTGCTGCTGCTGCTGCATAAGTTGCCCCTGGATAATATTGCTGATTTGGGGTGGCAAGCTGGTCGTGGTGATGTGGCCCGGGCTAGTCAAAGATTGCATATTTGCCCCGCTGGCCACAGGGCTCTGAGGCCCGAGGTGGTGGATGGTGCCCCCAGACTGCGAGTGAGGCTGCGAAAGCCTGCGCTCCCTCACAGTGGCAGGCGTCCCCGATGATGGAAGCTGCACTTGCGCAGCAGCTCCTTGAGCAATTTGTGCAATTCCCGGTCCTTCCTGGTACACGAAGTGTCCGCCGTTGGAAGGACTCAGGCTGATCTGTCTCACCAGCACGCTGGCATCCACAAAGCCTCTGGTGGGGCTCTGGCTGCACATGCCCAGGCCGGGCCCGGGAGTGCCCGCCCGGACGTTGGGCAGCGCCTGCACCGGCACCGGGTTAGGCTGGGTGGGGCTCTGGGACTGCACCTGCTGAGGCAGCGGAGAGGTGACCTGGATGTACGAGGGGGATCCATGCTCAAAGCGCCTCTGCTGGGGGCTGAACTGAAAGCTCGGAGACGTGGGGTTTGGAAGGGGGAGCGGGGTGAGCGTTATCTGCTGGTTCCCCGAGGCCACCGGGCCCACGTTCTGCAGGGTGATGTTTACGTTCTGCCCGGCCACCGGGCTCCGGCTCATGATAAACTGCTGGATTTGGTAACTGGGCGACTGCGGCGCTGAGGGACTCGCAGAAGGTGCAAAAGAGGCCGCGGGGGACTGGGGTAAATTTGCCTGTTGTTCTTCTCCTTCACTGCCTGTGAAGGATCTGGATCTCTGGAGCTGGCGCTGGGCATTCTGAGGACCATTGCCATGGTGCATTCTCACTGATCTAAGGTTCTACAGTATACTCTAAAGAAATACACAAAAACAGACATTCAGGGAAGGTAAAAACTCTTCTGCAACTGAAAGTATTTAGCTACAACTAGAAAAATTACCTTACAATAAGAGCTCTGTTACTCTGGTTTTGCAGTTACTTAAAATGTTTCAAATGATCCAAAACCCTCAGCACAACAAAATCTCACTTAAATCCCTAATAAATTTCTCTAGCTAATACTGCTATTGAATAGTATTACAAATGCTCTGGTCCCCTTAGCTAGGCAGAATGACTTCAAACAATAAAAAAAAGAAGGAACAGGACTTTTTCCCTTGCTGTGGAACTTCAAGAAATGACCGTCTCCAGCATCAAAGGCATCTACTCTTTTTTCATGTTCATTATTACCAATGTTTCAGTGCTTTTAACTCTTAATACAAAGTTATTGTAAACATAATTGCTAAAATGTATAGTCCATTGTTTCAACAGCAACTAAAAATAAGAAAATAGAAACTATTCAACTTCATTGTTAAAGCTACTGAAGGCCAAGTCATATAAATGTATGTAAAACTATTATACTTGATGCTTAACTTTGCCTTCTCTTTCCTTTAGAACACATAAAGAGACGAAAATTAACCAAATCTGCATTTCATTTAAAATGCTGTTATATTGAGTCAAGTTATCCAGAAATCTCAAAACGTTCCAGTTTTGTATTTCAACCACGGACAAACAAAAATTCCAAAAACATGCACTGACAGGTAGATTCACGGCTGGGAGTCACACAGAAATAGCAGCAAGAGAAAAAGAAACCCGATGGGTTTGTTTGGGTTTTTTTTAATCCTTTCAAAATCTCTCTCCTCTTTTGAAAGCAACACTTTCATTTTTAGTTTTTCAGGCCAGACATACACAAACATGCTACCACTCCTTTGTGTTCCTCACTCCAACTTGGTCTCAAGTGGCAACAGGCAGCGGCACACCGGCACGGCAGCACTACCGGGAAGCGGTGGGATGCAGAGGGTGCTGCCGGCTCTCCCATTCCTCCGCTGCCCAGGCAGGCACATCACAACCCTCCGCTCCCCTGTCCTGCGCTATATGCAGCGATGGGGATGGAGATATTCCCTTCCTTGCCCCGGGAAAGAGGCGGCTGTCCGGGAAGGTGGAGCAAAGCAGCGCTGCCACACACGTGCCAGCAGCGACAGTGGACCGAGAGTGCGGGACCTCCAGCGCCGGGGGTACCGGGGAGCGCAGCCGGCACGGCGGCTCCTCCAGGCGGGTTCCGCCTCTGCTGCTCTGGGGCATCCCGGCGGGTCTCGGCTCTCCCGCACCGGGGCTCAGCCCGGCGGGTCTCGGCTCTCCCGCACCGGGGCTCAGCCCGGCGGGTCTCGGCTCTCCCAGCCCCCGGAGCTCAAACCTGAGCGAGCTCCCTTAGCAGAGCGGGAAGGGGAAAAAACTGCACTCTTTACAGGCCCCTTGTCCAAAAGATTTAACAATACTGCAGTTCTTCGAGGTATTGTGGTTATTTCACTGCGTTGATACCAAATAATTAAGATTCAAACGATATCACCAGCAACAAGGTCTTATTATTTTAATTACTCGCACCTCACTAACACTTACGGCCCCAGTGAAAACACTTAATTAATTACAGGCCGATAAGGGAGGTCCCGAAGCAGGGATCGCCTTTTGTGTGCGAGC